>JAOWBH010143494.1:0-13054 GCA_028566215.1 Silene coronaria | reverse complement strand
GAAGTCCCCTGATCGAGTCCATTACACGGTGCTATCAATTTAAAACTATATAGTATAATTAATTTGTATAGATTTATTTAATTACATTAAGTCATTTGGTTTCTGGATTTATATAATAGTACTGATGACATCATTTTGCGCAAGTCTGCATGCTCTCATAAAAGAAGCTCCTTTGCCATCTCTTCATCTACAAAGAATTCCCTATGTGAAAAAACATATACAAAGGGCTAATCTTTGGATAGTAACTACGACTTTCTCATCCTAGTGATTCATGGATTCAGATTATCATTCCAATACGGAAAAAGTGTCCAAACACTTGATAAATTGTCTTTCGGAACAAAGATGGAACACTATCACCTAACCATGGAAAGTGACTACCCTCGTGCTCTTGGATAAGTTGGGATCCAAGGAGAGGAAATAGAGTTTTGCAACTTTTGCAGTCGTACCGTGCACAAAACAAGATTATGCCGCTGCTGCAAACTACTAGAGAAAATAGCAAACGATTTAAAGTTGGCGACTGCAATTTAAAAGAGCTAAAGCTACACAACTTTTTTCTACAGATACAGATCTAAATTAGTCTTTTTGAAAGTATTAACCCTTGATTCTCCATAGCATCCAAACATTCTTCAGTTTTTAGCCTGGAACTAAACAGGTATAAAGTACCTAATAATGTACAGCTCCACCCAACAAATTACAGGAATTCAAGCCCCCGGGTATTCCGGCATTTAGCTACGCCGCTGAACTGGTGGCGTAGAAGGTTGACTAGTCGATCCGTAAAGTCCGACGCCAGGTGGCCTGTAGTAACCTCCGCTTGCATTCTGAAGTGACAGAGGAGGCTGTAATGGTGGCGGGTTCTGCTGGGTTGGTGGGCAGGGATGACCCATGGAAAGATGAGAAGGCGGCAGAGGTGGAGGTGGTGGTGGAAGGCCATTACCACCGAATCCATAGGGCGCCATATTTAACATCATGCCAGTAGATTGACCAAATTGATTAGGCAGTAAAGTAGGTGACGGAGGTGGTGGAAATGATGGTGGGCCCACTGATGCAAAATAGGATGAGCTTCCACCTTCGGGGTTGGAGACATCTGGGCCAGATGATTGTACTTCTAGCTTGGGCCGTTTTTCAGGGGGGAACATGGGTATTTTTGGGCCATTAAAGCCTGCCTTTGCAGCTTGTTCTGCCAATAGGGATGAGAGGACTGAAGAAAGCATCTGAGCGGAAGATGTAGAAGCGGTCAGCTTGGCGGCAACAGCAGCGGCTGCCGCCTTTTTACTCTCGTCATCATTTGCCGCCAGCGAGGCAAAAGATGTGGCAGGCTGCCCTGGCGGTTGGTGAGCTGGATGCATGAGAACAGGGGGAGCACTGATAGGTTGACTTAAAGGGAACGCAGATTCTGTAAGGTCTCCAATCATTAGGGGTTCGGTCAATGCACTAGCAGTAGTAGTAGGGACACCATGACTATGATAAGAAGATATCTTTGGCCTTAGGGATCCTACATCATTAATCCAACGGCGAGCAACCTGCAATTCTTGCACTAATCAAGATTGACCAGGATGTGGCAATACTTAAGCCGAAAAAAGGCACACTTGAAAAAGTAAGGCAAAAGTCAAAAATAGAATATGACAATTGCAAGTACAACAGCATTAGCAACATTTTCTTTATTCGATTGTTTCTACGGACTTTTTATGCCTACTATTTAGGAAACCATACAATTACTAAAATCCTCATGTCACCACCCTTAGTTAATCACCCTAACCAACAAACGGCAAATCGGAAATCAGGCCCTACCCCCCGCCCCGAAAGCATCTTCCCCATCCCCCAAAACCGCTCCCAATTCCTCAAAAAACCCTCACCCATCAAAAACCATCCCTGCCCTTGAAAGCTCTTCCCCAACCCTCGAAAACCCTAGATTGATAGGGGGCTTGTTTCGAGGGGGTGCTCTTTTGAGGGGTAGGGCAGATAATTTTGGGGAACTGCGCTCGGTGGGGGTGGAAGTTGCCAGTTGGGAAATGTTTTTAGGGATGGGGAGAGGTAAAGGAGGTAGAGGGGATGATTTCAGGGGAGTGTGTTTAGTGATGGGTTACGATGGGGGAGATGAGAGGAGTTACGTAAATGAGGGTGTGACATTGGAATTAAACAAAAATTGTTAGAACCCATCCAAAAGGTAAACAAAGAATAAGTCGCAACAGAGATTTCGCTCTGGAATGCACACATTTTTACAAAAAAATACAAAATGGCATCATGGAATCGGAAACAACTTCACGGATCAATGCAATGCTGGAGAAGGGCGTTAGGCAAGTGGGGAGAAGAGCGAGAACAACTTCACGGATCACTCGAATGAAATTGTTCAGGAAATTATTAATAGACAAGGTTGGTATGTTTCCAATCAATCTATTTAGATGTTTACTACTACATTCAGCTTTAGTCACAGTCGCATCATTACAACAGTCTCTAAACATTTAGTCATGCTTGCTGTATGTTGTCATTACTCATACCCAATTACACCAGAAGGCCTATCCACTACAGAAACCTATCGCCGATGTAGACTTACAAAGAGTCTTCTATTGCATGCAAAAGATTAACACTCAAACACATATGTTGTACCAAATGATGTACACAGATGACAGAACTAGCACAAGAATGATGAATGATTTATGATAACTTCATGATCATTGTTATGTGTTAGTCATGCTCATTAAACTAGAAAAATTACACGGGCTAGCACCTTAACAAAGATAAAAAGAATAACTATCCATTCCACCTTCAAAATGTGTGAAAAGAAGGACCACTTTTAAGATCATGTTGACAAGAGAAATACAATAATAAATCGAAACGGAAACACCTATTATATGTTATCACGGAATTTTTTTACCTGCAAGTGATTCCTCAGAGTCTCCGTCTTTATTTCCTGAAATGTTGGGAAATAAACCAAAGTAAAACTTCTAATACGACATGCAAGCAAGTGCTTAAAATTAATCACCAATCCTTGATGTCAATTAAAAGGACATTACTCAAACCTCTCTTCCGGCACTTCTTTTAATAGCTAAATGCAATTAATAAAAACACAGTAATGATAACCCTTATGTAAGAAAATTTAACATTTTCATACGTCATCTTGATGTTTATTTCCTGGTTTACAACCATCATCAACAACACATACATATCCAAGTGTCATACTCGACATGATTCAACTTATTATCTATGTACCATGGAACTTCATTAAGCCATTGCACCAAAATCAAAATCATAAAAAGTGATAGAAAACATATTATCTATGTACCATGGAACTTATTATCAAAATCAACATATTATCTATGTACCATGGAACATATTATCAAAATCATCTTATTATCTACGTACCATGGAACTTCATTAAGCCATTGCACCAAAATCATAAAATCATAAAATCATAAAAGTGATACATATCCAAGTGTCATACTCGACAACAATCGACATGACACGTGTCCACACATCAAAATCACACTGCTTTCAATGGTCACAAAATGGAGCAAGAAAAGCAAGAAAAAGGGAAAATGGTGTAATAGAAAACACTTTGAAGAATAGATATAAGCGATATAGATGTGCAGGCAAGGGTTCTCTCTTTTATTTTTCAATGGAGCAGGGGACGTCTAAATACGTGTCAAAGTAACAATGAAGTAAATAGACCTTTTATGGATTATTGATTTTTCTTTCTTATGCAAACTAGATCATTAGTTTAGATTACTATAATTCTATATTTTATCATAAAAGTGAAAGAAACATCTAATAGTATAATAATTCGAATAATTTTACAGAATGACTTGTGTTCGCGACCATCTGTTGACATAATGGGTCAAACGCTTGTTCGAAGTTCTAATATTCCCTTAATTGTTATGGTAAACATTATGATATTAAAATGCTCTCGCTATGTAACAAGATTTTAGGCTACCGCTACATTATTTTCTGTTATACTACGCCCCTAAGAAAAATGTCAACATCATGGTCATATATTAGGTGCAACTTAATCTATATTAACCACTACTTTCTCAAGAAGTATTGAAATTTGTAAACCACGTGTATTTGCAAAATGTTCAATGGCTATTTGTGAAAAAATACTGCAAGGTGGGAGAAGATAAACTAACATAAAATTAAATAAAATTTCAAATAACATAAAATGAATATTTAACGTGCTGAAATTAGGGCCGTATTGGTCGTGAGTTGTGACCCATTGTGTTACATCAGTTACATCCTCGTATCAAAATTTACTAATTAGTATCTATTGCAGCCGCGACTAACACCACATATTTTCAAAACAAAATTATACCCACGGAGTCTACTAAAATAAAGCGGGATGTTTTCAAAAAGAAATTATAAAGATAGGGATATATATTTGAGGAATGAGGTTTAAAAACATTTATTATACTAATTCTTTATACATAGTATCTTCATCTACTTGTCATCAAGCCTCTCTTTATCGCTCTTATACCAAGAGTAGTAAGGATCACGTATAAATTTCACATTTATATCTTTGAGTGTCTTATTCAGCACACGTACGGTCCCTAAAGCAAGAAGCCAAAGCAAGAACGTCGACAATTACAACACCTTAGTTCCTACAAGACTTCGGGCCAAAAGCAGTGGTAGGGACGGGGGTGTCTGCGTGGTATTAATGGTATGTTAGAATGAATCTTTAAAAAATTACCTATAAAGACAATTTGATCAAGAATTGCACATACCAACTACTACTTGATAATATAGAAAGTAAACACAGTTTGTTGAGCTATTTTTCTGAATCTATCATTTGGCAATGAATCTGATGAGCATTTCAATATAAATTTTAAAAAGTTTTGAGTTTGTCTCTATAACAGGGTAATAGTAATATTTAAGAGGTTGATTGATTTATCAACAGGTTGATAACAACTTATAACAGTGTAATAGTAATATTATAACAACTTATAACAGTGTAATAGTAATATTAAATATATTAATAATCAATAATTTGAGGGTATAAAGGAATGATGTGGGTATGATATAAAATACACCCCCACTCCACCACCCATGATGGGTACAATGTTTGATACCCATGCCCGACTAAACATATGCTAAAACTTTACTATATCCGCTCCAACTTGGACGGGCGTGGTGGCACCTACTTGTATCCACCCCACTGACATCCCTAAGATGACCTATAACGACAATTGGATTAAGAATTGCATCAATCATATTTCACTATGACCTTTAGAGAGGACTCACAATATATACTAGATCTGGCTCTTATCACAAACCAAAGTCTTTGAGAAGGTTCCTAAGCCTCATTGCTAATGTTTATCAACTATTCTATTGAGCTGTGTCTAACTTCATGACATGATTTTGTTAAGAAAAAGATGTTATGGTGCACCTTTTTCCTTAATCTTTGGTGTACATATTGACAACTAAGAAAGTAATGACTGCACGTCTGCACCATTAAGAGTAAATGAGCTTATCAATCTAAATCGTGATTCAATATTTCTACAAGTTAGCCCCTTAAGCTTCTCTTTACCAGAAATTTAACCACTATAGATGGTTCAAAATCTCGGTACCGGTTGTAGTCGCGGTAGCGGTATAAAATCGGCCATCGCAATGAATCTCGGTGATTTCTCGGGCATATCTACTATCGGTAGCGTGAAAATAAGATACCTCGGCCGATACAATACTACTTGGCCGAGATTTTGAACCATGCCACAATAAAGTAGGCTTACCTTCTAGATAACAACAGCACACTTAGAGCAATTTGCAGGTGGGGAATAAATTTTCTTGAGTGTGTAGCACGCTACCACAAAGGGATGAATCATTAGTGGACATGGTTACAAAATAAGTGCATATAAAACACCTTTACTGATGACCGTCAAAGGCTTTTATTGAGACACCAATGCATTTGAAAGCTCATGTGTACATTAGTAAGGGCTATACTGTCAACAATAAACTCCTGGAGAACATCATTAGTTTCCAAAAGCCTATGCAGTCACAATAATGTTCAAAATAATAAGGATATGTTGGTCATCATTATATGTTCCCAATGTGGACGCCTAAGGGCTAAGGCCTGTTCCTATATAAATTTCAACAAGTTTCAGTACGAGACCATGTTCATGATACTCAATCTTAGCCGGAACTGCATCGTGACCGTTACATAAATGTTCAGAAAGTTAGCACGACTTCATTTTGAAGTGGCCATGTTCATAGCACAATCACCATGTTGAAGTCGTGACAACCGACATTTAATACCATGACACCGTCATAAAATAGCACGAGGAACTGCTTTTTCAGAGATTTGAGACTATCTCATCCAAGTTATTTCCTAAACTAGGGAGAGAAAAATGATGCCTAGTAATTAATCAGCAGAAATCATACTTGCTCCTGAAGCGCGTCTTTTAGCAGAGAAATCAAGGATACCCTGGTCGCTTCAGCACATTCAAGTTGTCTGATGCATTGCTCAAGGATATCTTCCTGTTCCTGGATCTCATCAATTGTACTAAACCCTAGCTGAGTACCTGATCAAAAAGAAATAACTTCATAATCAAACTCGGCCCTATAACCATGCCAGAAATGTTACTGAATAATAGGGGATTACGTAAGTTGAAGAAACAAGGATGCATCTAAAGTTTCAATAGGTGGTGTCTGACACTGGGCAACACGTGTACTGAAAGCACTTTGAGTTCGAACAGTCCAAAACAATTTAATAGAAAGGGTAAAAGAACAAGATTTGGAAAGAGAGAAAAATAAAGGCCTCCAATTGGACAAATGCCACACTTTTACAATCGTAACGTACTAGTAACATCCCACTAATAAGGAGCCAGAAGGCTTCAAGAAATTGAGCGATTTACGCACAATGTTCTCAATCAACATTAAAAAGGAGAAAAGAGGGGTCATAACAACAGAAACTGTCCACCAGCGATATTGCCGAAAAGACAAGGTTGAGTAGCTATCCAGCCTTCTACCCAAGTAATACAGCACCTAAGTAATGGCTTTCTCAGCAAAGAGAAGAAAGGCAGAAATGAAAGAGAATAACAGGCCATATAAGACATAAGTTCAGAAAAGGACTAGAATAGGAAAAACTACTTCACAAATATGATAATAACATTTATTTCTTCATATTTTTTGTTTCAAAACACTTAAAGCAACTATTGGGAGGGATAGGGTTGCGGGGAAGAGAGAGTGCTTAGATGAGATTTTGGAGAAGACACAACAAAACTCAGATTTGATGACCAGATCGAGTCACATTTTCAGGCTAATATCGTCATAAAATGTACAACGAGCCAGCGTAGCTAAAGTTTGCCCAAGTCTAGTTATCTAGTTTAAAAGAGATTGAAGCAACGCCTAGATTCTGAAAGCATTTGTAAGTTTTGCCCAACTATGTGTGCAAGACTGCAAGGTGGCAAAGTCCCTGAACAAAATCTTCAAGCAGATTTGCTATTTCAGATTATTAGACTAAATGAACACTGCAAACTCAACCAAATGAATGTCTACACAGATAAGAGAATGCAATGACCTATAATTGAAAATAAATTATGGATATGGTAGTCTCATGGCACTAAATCGCAGTGTCGGGCGTGATCATGGTAACGAAGGTGAATCACGGTAGCATACTACATCAGCGTGGTGCATCAAATGTTGCAGTTCATCAGGCCTTTTTGTTTCGATCGATCATATTACTGATTACTCATGTAGTCATATAAGCCATATCGGTCAGTCTAGTATCAGCTTTATTTGTCTGTATCGGCCATGTATTGGCAGGTATAGGTCACATGAGCTGTATCAGTAAAATACCTGCCATATTGGCCATTTTGTTTGCAACCCTTTTATATATTGCAGATATCGACACCAAGAGCTAATAGTATTTTACACAACCACCAATACATTCCGTAATAGCCAATATTAATTACCATGGGTACTGCCTACTCATCTAGCAAATGTATTGACTAGAAAATTTGGCTAAGCTCACCTCTACAGAAGAGCACTATGCATGCTTTGAAGGTACACCATTCAGAGTTTCAGACTTGTGAATGAAAACCAACGCAGAGGTAAATTATTTCCAGAAAGTTGGTCATTTAAAGATAACTAATGACAGATTGTAGGTTATGAACTAGCTTGAATAGTATCATAATAATCTTGCAGAGAACCATGCAAGCTTAAAAAGCTAGAAATGATCGAGAAATATTTAGGGTACAGTAACTACTTTTGACTTAATAGTTAACACTGGAGTACCTTGCAGTGAAAATCAGAGAGAAATTCCAGCCTCAATATCATGACATACCTTGACTAATGCTATTTTCCACATCCTTTACTATTCTTTCTGCAGAAAGCACAGCACCATCACATTTAGTAAGTGTCATTTCCTCATTTGGGCATTCTTCATGCACAGAATGAAATGCTGACACGATTCTTTCCGGAAAACCTCCCACGGACAATTTCTGAAATTACAGTTGCCATAAAACTTAATGCATGAAATAAGTTAATGGCAAGAACTTAAAAGTTAAAACCCAAGAAGTGCAGAATCATAACAAAACAAATGCTTTAACTGACAATTCTTAGTGACTGAGAATCCTTCTTTGCAATTTTGATGGGATTAGCACTCTTTCCATTGCTGGCCACTTGAGAAGCAGGTTCCTTAACCTCATTGGTTGCTATTGCATCTTTAAGGCTTTGTATCCGAGATCCAAAAATCTTTCTTTCCTCCCAAATGTCAACCTAGATCATAGAAATAATAGGCTCATTATAAATAAGAGATGGAAATATCTAACGTAAGCTTTGCTAAGTTTAATATTTTAAAGCATCTTCCACCCCGAAAAAAAAAGAGGCCCTTCAAGGGCCTCATGTTGATAATGTGTTAACTTTCCACAGAGAAGTTGTTCTTTCTGTTTCACAGTTTCACTTAAGGGATGATCTGACTAAGTCACCACACCTCACCTCAGCACCCAACTAGGGGGCATAAAAGAGAGGAGAGACAAAAAAAAATGATTTTGAATAGAAGTGTACTTGCCACAACAAGCAAAGCTAATCAAGTTATGCTGGAAACAAAAAAGGGTACTGACCAGTCTGGTCGCAGCATTCTTTCCACTTTCAGCACAGTTGTCATACGCATGCTTGAGCGCAGCAGGAAGGACTTTCCAGAATTCATTAACAAACTCATTACCAGTTTTCTTACTATTCTGAATTATATCATTGGCAAGATACAGGAACGATACGCACTGCTGTTTCTGGGACACGTTGAACAACTTTTCCCATGTTTGGACTACTTGTCTTGCTTTCTTCCGATGGGAAATACACCAATGGGACAACGCTACTGCAAGTTAATGGAAAAAATGATTGTGCCAAGACTGGCCACTAGAAAAACACCAAGGACAGAGATAAAAGGGGAAAGTTTATTAATGGAGCTTACAAGATACTACAAAACTGGCTGCATCAGATTTAAACGAAATTCTAATTCTTTAGACAACAGAATAATAATGTTTTTTCAGTGACAGACTTAATTGTAATTATTTCGAATGAAGATTCCTTGTCGTCTACTGCTTCTTCATTCTTCTAATTACAAACAACAAACTCATGCCTTTGATAATACTCGCGCAGCATCCACTAGCCTGAAGAATGGGCTAGTGAGAGAAAAGCAACTTTTGCATGTTAAACATTGAAGGGGGAAAATTCATCTAATGCCATGACGGAAAATTTTGATTAATTTTGCAAAAGTGGACACAAACTTTCATTCAGTTAATGCAAACTTGCAATATGACATAGCTGTCCAGGAGTGTATGTCATTCCCAAAACAAGAATACCCCTAAAATTGTATACACCTCCTAAAATAAGGATACCTCATACCATAACTTCAAGAAAATACCTTGAGCATTAATGTAGCCCTCAATGGTAAAGTGGATATGAGAATATCAGGGGAGAGAAAGATTCAACATAAGAAAATTGAGAAACATGTTTTAGAAACAGTTTCTTCAAGTGTTTGGCATCACTATTACAGAAATACTTGAGAGAAGTATAAGCTAAATTATCTTGCAAAAAAAGGCCAAATCATCAAAAACATAGGGAAACAAGGTGATTTTGGCAATATACTATTGCCAGGAAGTATAGAGGCTCTATGTAGATGGAGATAGGAGTGTATTTTTTGGAAGGCCAACTTATGCTCTAACCTCGTAGAAGTTAACCAAGGAGCAATGTTGTCAGGATCGAGGTCTCGATCCTACTTTGGATCGAAGAGTGGGTGATAGGATCGGAACGCAGGATCGAATCGAGGATCGTAAGATCCTGCAAATAGCTTGGATAAACAAATTTATGTAAACAATTTGGTATAATTTGTGATATATAATGTTAAAAGTTTATTTAATGACATGAAAGTCTTAATGATCATATCAATATATTACATATACTTTTAATTTAGAGTTATAAGTATATAAAAACAACCAATTCACAAATTTGCAACACAAATAAGCCTTTTACGATCCTAAACGATCCTACCATCGATCCTACCCGATCCCATACAATCCTATGCAATCCTACTAGATCCTGTACCGATCCTACCACCAAAACAATCCTACGATGATTTGAATCGTTTTCCACTTTTTGGATCGTAGGGTAGTAACTATCCTACGATCCGGATCACAATTTTAACAACAATCTTGGCCAAGTGGGCTCTAAGGCTTTCTTTTTAATAGAAAAACAATCTTGTTATTTATTAAAGAAGTATAAGATGACAAGGAGCCCCTTTTTCAAAAGTAGAAAAATTAGCAATTCCGTGAGTGACCCAATGTCCCTCATGAAATCTATTTTGTAACCAACGGTGAACCGAACTGCATGAAAGCACCAAATTGAGTAACACGCCTATTAGCAACACCCAGCATTTTTTAAAATTACGGGATAAATATTAAATAAAGGCACCAAGTGGGTGACGCCATGCACGAAAAGAACCAAAGGGGTAACATCCATGTACAAAGACAAGAAGCACCAACCTATGAGGGCCCTAATCCATCTCGTCCATTTTGGGCTAGAGCCTAAGACCCTATTAAGCATAGTGGAATAGTCTTCATGAATCAACATCAGAAAAATATCAAGATACCACACCATAAAAGCAGCAAACATTCAACCAGTGCCAGAATATGTCTTTACCAGAGAATATTCAAATTTCCGTACGTTCTTTTGCTATCTATCAGCCTAGAAACCATGTTAGTGTGACAAGGACACGATATGTAATATCAGTCACCTCACCACAATGACAGTATTTTTCCTTGTATCAAGATAAATATCTGCAAATGAAGTCTTCTAACCCTAACAAGGAAGCCAGAAACAAGTATCCTCCAAAATAAGAAGACAACAAAAGCAGCTCCATCTCAGCAGTGAGGCCAACATAGCTTCTGCCCATTTCTGTTGTCCTTTTTCCAATCATGAAAATTGCGATATAGAGAAATGAGGTAACTAAAGAAATCGGTGATTGCCAACAACTTCTTACGACACCATGTATTAGATGAGGATAATGAAGACCACAAGCAAACAAGAACATACAGGTCATCCTTAAATCATGCGCCAAATCCTTGGACTTCGGAACATTGTTGGACTGCAGAAATGACGTGACAAGAGCAATATCACCCAACACATTAGTCTCTGGTGACCAGGTGGTTCAATGTTCCAACCCTTGCTACTTTTGGGAAAGTCACAGAATACGAGGTAGACAGGGCATCTAGAAGGTGTCATCTACTTGGTAGATCATATTAAATCAAGGCCGTGAAACCCGAAAAGCAATCACTTTGTGAAGGTTCTGAAGATCACTGCAACCACATTTTACCACATCATAAGGCTATATCTTCCACATTCAGCAAGCTTTAGCCGCAACAGCCGATACACAACCGTAACCAAGATCTAATGCTATGATATGGACGAAGGCAAAAGGAGCGTAAAAGGGCTAGGGGTAGGAAAAGAGACACCTAAAGCAAAAACTCTCAACAAAGCATAGATGATAATTTTACAGAAAAATCAATGCACTCTACAAAATGACCAATCAAGACCAAACCTAGATAATAATGTTTAAAAATAGAAATGTTGGAAGCGAAATCATGATTTTGACGGCATGTTTTTGGCAATAGCCATAAAACATGTAGACCCCGTTCTTTAAACAATCCATATGTTTCTATTACCCTGACAATGTACTAATCTATGGTCATGTCTAGTTAAACTAAAATGTACGGCGATAATTGATCAGGCTCTAAAACAGGACATTACAAGCAACGAAGGCATCGGAATATGATACGAGATGAGTAACTGAAACTAAAACGAAGAAGATAACATTTGTCAAATAAGCAGTACAAACATTTGAGAAGGATACACTCAATACTTTGTTGAGAATTGTTTAGTTTAGAGAGCTTATCAGATAATATCTTCAGATCAAAAGTATCATTGATCATCTTCCCACCTTCAAATTCTCGTCTGCAAAACCTACAAAAATTAGCCCAATTTCATACACAATTGAACCCATAAAAGACTAAAAAAAGCAAAGAGCAATTGGTAAAAAGTAAGCTTACAGCAAAGGAATTATGCAGGCGGAAGTTAAAAATCTTTAAAATCTCTTCCCTTATAATTTGTGTCGAATTAATCAATGTACAAACAAAACAAAGAAAGAAAGAAACAAATTAAGCAGATGAAGGGAAGGCTTCTTGAATTTTGAAGAAACCAACTAAGTAACAATAGACCTACCTGGGTTTAGCAAGCCTGAAATTAATAATACGGAGTAATAATCAAGCAAGTAATACGGGATGAATTTTGCAAAAACTCCCCCCACACCCCGGACTCACTCATAATAGTAATTAGGTAGTATCTGTTTTAAAATCCTATAATAATATACTTCAAAGAAGAACTGATTTCATTGGTTATTACTTTTGTTCAATAAATTATATATATAAAAATAAAAAGAAATTATATTGTAACAGAGAGTCCAAAAATTATAAACTACTTAAACTAGTTTTAAACCCGTGCAATTTTAAACCCGTGCAAAAATTGCACGGGTCGTAATAGCAATCCACTATGATTAAATACGGAAGCATTTAAATGAGAG
>JAOWBH010143483.1:0-13054 GCA_028566215.1 Silene coronaria | reverse complement strand
TTTGGAAATGTGGAAATGTTGAAGAAGAAACTTGGGAGACCGAAGCTTCTATGCGTAGTAAGTATCCTAGTTTGTTTTCGATCATGAGGTAATTTTCATTACTCCAAGTTTAGAGAACGAAACTTTTTAAAAGGTGGAAGATTGTAACACCCCGCGCTTTTCGAATATTTAAATAATCACTTCTATTCGTATTAACTATGTTTTAAATCTATTTTCATAAAAGTATAGTTTTAGTGGTAGAATAATATTAGTAGTGACTAATTGGTCATTTGATTGGTTGAGCTAGTCATAGTCGATTTTATAGTCTTTTCGACTAATTTAGAATAACTTTGGGCTTAAGTTGTCTTTTGGGCCTATTTCCCTTCACCCCCATTGTTCATCCTCAGCATCACAACATCAAAAAAACTGGTTTACACATCCTTCTCCCTCTCTTTCATGAACCTCCATTAACACCCTTAAATCTCAACCTTCAAATCATCATATCTCCTTCATTTCTACTCCGTTTCTTTTGATTTTCGCGCCATTCTCCTCCCCTTCTATTCGCGCAAGAAAGTCTTCGTCTTTCTTTAGTTCTTAAATTCGTCTTTCTAGGGTTCTTTGAATCCTAATTGAATTATGTTATTCTTATTTAGGTGTTGATCTAGAGGACCCGGAGGCCGACTCTTATATCATAGAAGACGAGTTTGAAGATTAAAGACGCTATAAGGTAACAGTGATGGGTTACTCGACATTTACATCCTAATTATGTGTGTTTATGTGCTAGATTGGCTTAGAGAATGTTAGATGATAGAATTGAGGATATTATGAGTTGTTTAATTGTAATTTAAAAGGCTATATGTGTTTCCTACAAGTTTCTACATTTTTCATATGCTTAGTTCATATGAACATGAGATGACTTACGTGTTTCGATTTGCTATTGGAAAACCGTCTCACATGCTTATTATGCTAGATTACGTGCTGTAGAAACATGCTAGGATGAATGATACGTGTTCTCATATGTGTTGAATCGATTTCCACATGCATAGAGGCAATTTGAGTGTGCCTTGTCCCACAGCCAGCTGACCGGCCACCGGTCACCCCATCGGCTGGGAGTCCCCTGTTATTTGTCAAATAAATTCGGAGTATACGTTTCCCCGACCGGCCGGGAGGTCCCTGTGTTCTCTTATTCTACTTGTTTAATACCGATTAGTTTACGATTGGTTCATGCTTTTAAGTATGTTGTATAGTACTTATTGACATCCCATATGAGGTGGTTACTTGTGTTAGTCATATGGTCTAGTGTGATAACATATTGCTTATCTTCTGTTCTTCACATCCATGAATGACTATGTTAATCGCATGTAGACCCTTTTACTCAACTAGTATTGGCGGGCTAGGCCAAGTGGTGGGTAGTTCATTCTCGTTCTGCCTCTTTCGATGGTTTAGTCGAATTCGAGGTACTCGGCGATGGTTTAGTCGATCGAGTCTTGGATGCGAAATGTTTATCGCATGGCGAATCGGGAAACGGTGCATCCCAAGAGTCTGGCTAGGTTTAAACTAGGATCTAGATACTTGATCCGTATCGTACGTCCTACCGGAAGGAAGTGAGTCTTGAAGTCGTAAAAGGTCGTAAAGCATTAAGTTGGTATAAGTCGTGGTCATGAATGTGGAAGTCGATGGTTACTTGTAGAGCTAGATTCCGATTACTTCTATATCTTCAAATATGCCTTCGAATATGCTTGTTCATATGTTTATACCTCATATTATCCTTGTTTACTTTATAATGTTTCATATGCTTTGTTTTACCGTATTACACCTTATTTTTACATTGATGAAATGTGGCTGGGAGAACCCTGAGTTACTCCCCACTGACTGTGGTGTTCATGTTTTTATGAATGACAGGTACAGGTTGGAGCTAATTGGGGTGAAGACTTGTGTGAGCTAACGAGTGTTGATATTTGGCATTTACCTTGCGACTAGTCTAGACTTATGTTTTGTGTTCATTCATGGGATATCTTTTCCCCTTTTTATAAACCTAGACTTAGTTATGTTTATTCGCACTTTGCTATCCTTGAATCCCCGTTTATGATATCTTGCGCTACTTTATCTAGAAAGGATTTAAAATACACGTATTTCTGCTACATGTTGTATGTTTTATTTATTGCATTATCGTGAGGGTATCACACCTCAAAAAAATGATCCAGTTCCAGGATGGTAATACCTACTGCCAATATCACATAGGCAACGGACACAATATCGAGATCTGCTACAAGCTCAAGCATATAATTCAAGATATGATTGAAAGTGGACTGCTTCTCTCATATTTTAGCATACAGAAGGATAATCCTTATGGATATACCACTTCAATTAGTCAGGAAACCCTCCTCAACTGTTCTCCACTCATCCTTCCAAACAACAAGGACGGGGTGATCAAACGGTTAACCGATCAAGACCGGACATTCAATCGTCCAGTTGCTGGAATATATAATGTTCAAGCATGGGTCGATGATTATGAGTCTAGATCTATGATCGAGTCAGAGTCCTAGTCCGAGTATTAGGCTTTCTATCCCACAATTATTCTAGTGTCTGTTCTTTGTTTTCGTTTCCATTCCTAGTGACAATACGGGGGTTATCCCATGAGTCACGTTCTACCGAGTCTATGTTAAATTCATTACTCAATTCAATAAAAGTATAGTTTTCAATCCAGATACTTCTTTCCTTATTTACCTTTTTCTGTGACAACGAGAATTGATTTGATACATTTTAAAATAGTAATCATGCCAAGTTAAAGCGATTACACTTAAATGATGTATCATTATAAGTTGTAGAGAACCTGAAATTCTGTGTCCATTTCCCTTACGTATTCCATGTCTGGCAATAAAGACCTTTTACTGTAGCCCAGTCTAGGACGATCATATCTCAATAAGACTCTTGGATAAATCCAAACCATCCTCCTTGTTAATAATCCGTGACGGAAGGCAAGCCCATTCCCCACAGAAACATTCCATCTCAAGAAGAGTAACGACCAACCCATTTCATTAAAAGGTCTTAGTCTGACCCATATTAATTAGCGAAGCCCAAATGTTATACAAGATTCATTACTTCGATGCTTTTGGAGGAGGATCTAGATCGGAGCTCCAAAATGGTTGTGAATATAATTGCGACCAGGAGTATAACTAAAGGAGTACCCTTAGTTGTTTACCGAATGTTGACAAGTCGCAAAGGTTCTAAATAAGCCCATGCCAATATTCAAGACCGAAGTTACATTCATAATACAAATTTGTCTAAGTCCAAAGCAAAGCAAAGATAAATTGTGGACTATAATCCAAATCCAAAATTTAAAAGAAGCCTGATATTAAGTGGCGAAGTTCAATGGTTGAATCCTGGGATAGAAGATGCCAAACGGTTAGCGAGCACCGCCTAATAAGCCTATACAGACCTAAGTTCTTCTCGAGACCGTTACAGAGAGATAATTAGAAATTTTGATAATCCTCTCAACATCCTTAAGTATACCCAACCTTTAGTGCCAGTACATGAAAATCTGAACCCACGTTAGTTTACCTACCTTTTTTGTGCTCAAGCTACATCAAACCTGACACCCCATTTCCAAGCCACGTTATTAGCCATAATCCGCATTAGCCTTAACTCCACAAAATCAAGCACCAGAAATTTGTTCGTGTAAAGCCATTTGTTTCGAAGCTTCACTTTATCCCTTCGGTCTATGATCAATGGTGGAATTACCTCAAATTGATTCTTCGAGTCATCGAATGAAACATAGCCTCGTGACCCCTACACTTCACGACCCTAACACCTAGCATTGGCACACACTCAAAACTATGGTCTGGTTTGATTTCAGTTCATGTGAATACGTACGCAGTCCTTTAACAAGGATACAACCACCCCATCAACCTCCCCTTTTACAACCATCATAACCATTCATCACAAACATCTCTTTCAATCCCTAAAGAACTCAACCACATCTTTAGTCTTCTACCTCTTTATTAGGTGCTCCTTCTTATGGGCGCCACCTAATTTCTCGTTTTGCTAAAATTCTGAGTCATGTTCTCATCATGGGGGCTGGTCTCTCGAGGTGCCACCCACTCTATATTCATCTCAATCACTCTTCGTGTGTCAATTTAGTCAAGCCAATGCTTGGTCTGGTCAATGGCAAGATCTTAGATCGATTCTCTGACTTAACACGCCTCAATAAAGGATCTTATCCAAGCAAACGGTGGTGATGATGTTTGAATAAGAGCAATTGATTCGTTCATTATTTATATCCCTTAGTCTTCTACCTCTTTACTAGGGGCTTCTTTTTATGGGCGCCACCTAATTTCTCTTTTTGCTAAAATTCTGAGTCGTGCTCTCATCATGGGGGCTGGTCTCCCGAGGTGCCACCCACTCTATACTCATCTCAATCACTCTTCGTGTGTCAATTTAGTGAAGCCAATGCTTGGTCTGGACAATGACAAGGTCTTAGATCAATTCTCCGAGTTATCACGCCTCAAGAAGGGATCTCGTCCAAGCAAACAGTGATGAGGGATGTTTGAATAAAAGCAATTGATCCGTTCATTATCATATCTTGGTGGAGTATATGTCCTCGTTCTAGAAAATATTCTAGTTTGGGAATTGATACAACTTGACACTCATATTTATTTGTAGGTTCTGCATACTTAGGCAAAATATGTCGACGTCGTCTTTAAATTATGTTGAACTTTGTATCGTCAGCCAGTCTATGTTCGCATCACGTCAATCCGTTCGTGTCAGTCTCTATAATCTTTACGTCAACTAGTCCGTATCACTTTCACATCCTGTGTGAGTCTATTTCGTGTCAATCGTGGATAGTAAACGCGTTGAATATGCATATCGTACTGCAAATAATAAATTTCGTCTTTTAGTAAATTTTAAGCTAAAAAGAGGAGCTTTCAAAACCTGTATGTTTTATCGCGCAAGGTTTACGTGATAATTGCTTACATGCGTATGCATTCCTATGTTTTACGAATTTGTGTGACGACTAACCATGTTGATTGATAAAAGAAGAAAAGCTCGCCGCAACTGGTCGCCAAGTCTTCATTCTCCTCAGCGACAGTCAATACCATCAAGATATTCCCTAGCGGTATTCAACCTCAATTTTATTTTCTTCCCAACAGTATATCGCTCATCAATTTATTTCCCCCAACGAGACTCTGTTGCAGCCTCTACGACCAGCGTATCCCTCAGAAGGCAAACTAAGTCATCTTCACCTACTACCTGAAAACAGATGGATGGTTTAAGTTTAAAAGACCGAGTTTTCACTTTCTTCGAGTTTGCCTAAGACCAACGCGAGCAGTTTCTTCCAACAATCCTAAAAATAGAAAGATTTGAGTAGTGATCCTACAAGGATTAGTGGGGGATTATAGGTAGCTCTAAGGGATAATCCTTGTTTGTTAGGTTGATTGTTGAATATTTGTCTTACTTCTAGCATATGCACACCACATGTTTGATGAAATATGTAGATGTCGATTTACATGTTTTGTTGCTTGTTTATTTGCACCCACAAGATCGAGAGCCTTGGATTGCGTTAGAACTTGTATATTTGTAGTAGACCGACCTTGTGTACGCCAGAGCTAGCTTGTGTTGGTTCATGGTGAGGTTGTTAGATCGAGAAACTTAACCTATTTGCCTAAGTAACAGTACCCTTTAACAAAGAGACGCAAGATACTAGTTAACATAGTCATCCATATGAATCAACTCTTCCTAGTCTTTTACCTTTATTGAATTATTTGTTGTTTACTTGTTTTCATTAGTTTAGACTATAAACCCAATTTTATTGTGACAACCTTAGCACTATTAGACTTAGATTGAGCAATTTAGATACCCGTGTCCTATGGGTTCGACCTCCACTTACTTGTTATGTTAGTTTGTAGAGATATATATTGTTTGGTTGTGAGCTAGCGACATCGCACCAAAATGGCGCCGTTGTTGGGGACGGTGTTGTGTGTTTGAATTGTTATTATGTCTATTTTTAGTTATGCTTCTTCTTGAGAGACTTTGGTTCCTTGAGAATTTTGATTCTTGCGTTTATTTTGTTTGTTGTGCTTAAAATGTCTACATTCACCTTTTTGCCAAAATGAATATGAGGTATTTGATAAGTTTCTTGATCGATTTAACGATTATGTGATTTTTGCTTGGCTTCATGATTATACTATTTCTACTTGGGAGGCGTGTTGTGTTGTTTATAATGGCATGGATCTTGAACCTTCAACTTAGCATTACACATGAGTGGTAGTAGAAATCTTGAAATAAGTTGTGAGGAATTTTCGGTTTTTTGTCGAATTCATGGTCACCAAGTGTTTGATGAAAGTCTTATCTGTAATAACGAAAAGTGATGAGGAGAGTGTGCTGGAAACGATAAATTCCGCCTTTCAATACTACAACAAGTATCTTGAGGGTGATGATGAAACTTTTGAAAATGAGACACCTTCTTATACCTTTGAGCCCACTTGTTATGTGAGGAAATTTGCCCCTTATTAGGAAGATAGTGTTGTATATGAAGATAGCGATGGTGAGGAGGAGTATGTGTTTGATTGTGAACCTAATGTTTTGACTGCACCATCTCACCCTTCTTGTGAGACAATAAGCTCATCTCTCATTGATATGTGTGAGCTTGAGAGAGTTTTCTTTGAAATAACGCTTGAGGTGGTAGAGAATGAATTTAGAGAAGGAATGATGCTCTTATTTATGACTCTTATGGGGAAAGTGATGAAGAGGACTAAGTAGAAGAGAGTGAACTTGAATCTTAATCAACCATTGGTTGTGATAGATTGGTTGGATTTTCCTTGAGCAAAACCTATGAAAACCCCACTTTTAAGGAATTTAGTGGTGTAACAATGATGATGGAAAACCCAAATTTTTACTACTTGGAAGATGAAGTTAATAGTGAAATGGAATATGCTTGGAGTGCGGAAGAGCAAAAGGAGGAGTGTATAGATGTTGGTGAATCCTTGCTTGAATATTATGAGTACAATTCTATTAATTGTGGGACTTGTTTTAATAACCTCTTACTTTCATTAACCCTTCTGCTTTGACCTTCGAACCCCAACGTATGAGCACATTGTTGAGGAGAGAAAGGAGCTTAGTGAAATGCAGGCCATTCCTTTGAGTAATGTGTTGGGTTGTGATGAAGGTCAATAACAGAATGTTGATGTTGTTGAATGGTGGAAAGACAAGAGGGCATGTGCTAGCAATGACTAAGGAATGTTTGGCGTGTTCATGTGGCCTCTTACTTAGGTGTTTGCATTGCACTCTTTTTTTGGCACTACATTTGTCACTTTGTAGGTCATGTCTAATTATTTGACCACCTTTTGAGGGCCATGAGTGCCATTATTGTTCGATGTAAGTGAATACAAGAATGATGAGTTTGGTGGAGTCCTCCATATAACCACCATTTTTAAGATATTCTATCCCTTGACATTGCATTTAGTTTAACTCAAGTATATTTCACTCCATTTAATTGCATTAGATATGTTTTTGCATGAGAGATGTGAGAGAAGGTCCTCTCACATGTGTTTTGATGTTGTATTGAAGGCGAAAGTGAAGTGTGGAAAGGTTGGAAAGGCATCTCGAGCTAGTATGGTATCCCCCAAGAGTATTAAAAAAAATTGGGGGGGTAGAACTCGTCCGATTTTATCACAAACCCGTGCCAGTTTGACCAACCCGTCTGAGAAGGCATCAAACCCGGACGAGTTGTGAGGTTTTTTAAGGAAGGCAATGTATTGCTAGCAAACCCGTCCGAGATAGCAGCAACCCGTCCGAGTTTGCATAATCCGTTCCAGCTTTTGGCAAACTCGTTCGAGTTCATCCCAAACCCGTCCGAGTCAGATGGAACTTACCGAGTTCACCTAAAAAATGGCAGAGACTTAAACAGATTGAACAGCATCAAAAAATCAAGAGGTTTAGGCACTTGAATCGCTTGATTCAGAGTCCAGATAAGCAAATGGCGCCCATTTTACGATACAAAGTTTACAAGCTTATTTTGAAGCCTTTCTCCCTTCATTTTACGACATCTCCCATGAACACATGTTTGTTTTTTTTCTCCTTTTTCCTCTCATGTTATCATTCAAGTTTGCATCTAGTTTGGTGACTTTTAATCTCTCGTTTTTACATTATAAATGATGTTTTCAAATGGTTTGGGGAGATAAAAGCTCATCTCATGTTTGTTGCATATAGTATCATTTTATTTTGTTACTTGCAACCAAACCTCATCTATTTTTATATTAAAAATGATGTTTTGGAGAGGTTTAATTACAAGTATTTGGAGTTAATTTTAATTAGCTCTTTTCTTAGTCGATTATCATGCATTAACATAGTTTAATAACCTCATTTTGTTTAGACATCTCATTTAGTTTAGCATAGTTAGATCATGTAGTTAGTTGCATTTAGATAAATTCATATTGCATTCCTGCATGATCAGTTCTAATCAAACTTTCCTTGTTTTTGCACTAGAGGTAGTGTTTAGTTTGGTTTGATTTAGGGAAGTTTGATTACAAGTAACACGAGTTAATCTAAATTAGCTCCCTACCTAATCAAGAGCATGCATCACTTAGTTTAGTTTAGATAGTGCACTTTTCATTCATGCATAGTCAATAATAGTTAGACTTCTCATTTTTGCACTAGAAATAGTTTTTTGTTTGGTTTGGGGAAGTTTAATTATAAGTGACCCAAGTTAATTATAATTAGCTCTATATTTGATCAAAAACATGCATCACGTGTAGACTAACTTTGTTGTTAATATTGGATTTAGATTAGTTCATACACTTGCACTTAGATAAATCATGCAGTCATGCATTGATTTCTCGTTCCCATTGTGTACTTTTAAGTGTGCGGACGGGAAATGTAAACCCAAAAATATTTATAAAAATTTGAAAATCCTTTAAAAATCCAAAAACATGTTCTTTCTTTTATAAAATCAAAATTCCTAAAAAATTGAAAAAGATTTCAAAATCCCAAAATTTTGTTATTGCGCTTGTAGTGTAGAATTGTATATACTTGTTTGTTTGTTACTCTTCTCTCACATAGGGAATGTCACCTCATTCGAGATACTTATAAGAGAAATGAAGACTGCTTGGTATGATCTTTCACTAATAGAAAAATATTGATTTGCGGCTCTTCATTTGAGGCGTTTTTGTCTAACCGCAGCAAATAAGCATTGAATTTAATATTTTTTTTAAAGATAGTTATTTGAGGCTTTAAATGAAAAAACGCCGCAAATAAAACTATATGAGGCGTTTTTTACGAAACGCCGCAAATAACAAATAATAAAAAATAAAAACAACGTAATTTATTTTCGCAGTACGATTTTTACTCATCACAATACTTTTTGCACCTAACTTTCCATTTGTCTGCCCTTGACTAAAAAACATCAAACCTAATTCACTATACCTTTTCTCTATTATTCAAACCTTAACCTTCCTCAACCTACTCCAAATTCCTCAATTATGAATGATTATTTGAGAGACGAACATGTATATAATTTTTTATTCCTATATTAATAATGATTTTGTTCCTTTCTTAATTAGCGTTTATATCTAAATTAATTAAGGGCTAATAAATGTGATATGGTGAATTTTTTGGTGGTGATTTATGCAAGTCTTCGCTGGTGTGGTTAGACGATGGTGTGCTGGCGTTGGAATAGTAGTACAGTGGTGCCCTTTGGGAGGGGTTGTCCGTGTAAATAAAAATTGTACTATATTGAACATGTGAAATAGATTGCTATGTCGTGGCCCATAGTAAGGCAGTAGAACACGTACTACATTGAGCAAATAAACAATGAACTACATTGAATAAAAAAGAGTAAAATTTCATGCTACCACCCACTATCAGTCTATCCCACGTCAATCTCCTTCTGTAAACCCCACCCATGAGCCACTACCGAAAAACCCACGCCTGGCACACCAACGGTCCCTACAGCCGTAGTGTTGGCTGGATGGCAATCACAATACACTATGTCAGATTATTGGCCGAACGGCAAGCAATTAACCGCTCTAAATAATAAACCAAACCTTCTCATCGACCTCCCTCCACGACGACTTCCCTCATTTCTGGCGACCTCCACTCTCGCTGGATGGAGACTATGATAGCCCTTCTTTCTATTGTTTTAGGTGGTTTTTAGCGGTGGTTGTTGACGGGGTTTATGGATGAGAGAAGAAAATAGAGAAAAACAAATGAGAGGGAATATGGGAGGGGGAATGATTGGGGTAAAATAATCAACATTGTACTGTGATGAGTAAAATGTGTACTGCGAAAATCAGCACCCTTTTAATAACCCCTTTATTCAGCCCGTTAAAGATGCCAAATCCTGTCATCATTTCCTCACTCTCTCCCTCATCCCTCACGATCTCACCCTCTTAATAATCCGCCGCGTTGACAAGGTGGTAAGCCACTAGTTTCCACCACGCACCATCTTCCACCGCGCACCACCACGAGCTACTGTACATCCAATTTTCGCGCACCATCGTTTTCTTGTTCCTCAATTTGGGTATAAGTATTGTGTTATTTCAATTGCTAGTTTTGATCTTTGATTTTGAATTGCTGGTGTATAAGTTCATATTTTTTTTGTACACGTAATTAAATTAGGGTTTCTTTTTCTTGTCAAATTTACATTGCATGAATGAAATCACTAATTACGCACCACTGCATGAATGAAATCAAGTTCGAGCTTCGATAACATCTTTGTTCTCCAACTCTTCGTCTACCATTTAATTACATTAGGGTTTTGATTGTGAGTTTGTTTCCTTTTACCCATTTTGATTTTTATTGTATAAATGATTTCGTTCTTCATATAACTTTAAATATACTTGTCCATGGGGTCATTTTAATCCCTAACCCTAAATTATTTACACGTGAACTGTGTATATATTAGGGGTTTTTAATTGTTACACTTTTTGAGTGAAATATGAGTTATTGCAAGGTACATCAATAAATTTCGTTTTACTACCTACCAAGTGTTAATTGCTAGTTTTGATTTTTTTTCCTCTTTGGGATGTTTAGCATAGAGTTTCTTAGACAAACTCTCATTTCTTAAAGTGTATTGTGGAAAAGGTTGGTCATTACTTGCATTTCATATTTAACTGGATAATGATCACGAAGAGAAGTGCTTGAGTTGCTGGAGTACCTGATTGCAGAGATTGCATCTATTCTGGATGATTGAAACTAAAAAATTAAAGTTTGACTGAAGCTTATGAGCTCACGGTTGCTTGTTGACTTATTTGCCAAAACTTTTGAGTTGTCGGTAAATTAGCTAATGAATAAATGAGGTGTTGAGTTTATTGGGATGTGTAAGGATTGAGTAAGTCTTGCTTTCCTAGCATCACTTATTTGAGGCGTTTTTGTACAAATGCCGCAAATAAAAAATTAGGATTTTTAAAAAAAAAAAAGTAAATAATGCCATTTGAGGCGGTTTTTTGGTCAAGCGCCGCAAATATAGTCACTTGAGGTGTTTTTATAATAAACGCAGCAAATAGAGTTTAAGCCTCCACCCTCAAACAGTCAAATAGACTAACACGCTATTAATGTATTACATCGGTTTTCTCTTTCCCCTCCCTTATCCTGTAAAGAGAATTCATGCCTCCAACATTCCACCACTTACTTTGCCACACCTCAGCTACCACCGCACATCGCCACTACCACTACGGCCTTCTGTCGGTTGCACCTTCTTCCAGTATCTTCTGCCTCCTAATAGGTACTCATGCTTTTTCACTTATTTCATTTTAATCAAATAGTGTTTATGGTTAATTCGATTTATTCAGAATTAGTTTAATTTCTTCTGTTATTTAATAATAAATATAGCATATTATTTGGTATGTTTGAAGTAAGAGGCTTAAATTGATTATACGTTATAATTAGGGTTAACCAATTTAAGGGTTTTAGATTCAAATTCAATTTACTTGTAATATTATGACAGTGTAATATGCACTATTTAGGGGTTCATATATGTGTACTATTTTCGAAAATTTCCTTCAATGAATGATGTTTCCATGGGGATAAAAATGACACGAGGAGTCTTTAATGATAAGTTATGAGAGCTTAGTTATTTCTGATGTAGGGAAAAAATGGATTTTACTTGTTCCAATTGATAAAAACCATCCGCTCTCGGATCAGGATCCTTTTGATGTTGTTTTGCACAAGGTTAGTTATTCCTTATTAGAGTGTAAATGTGATTCTGAGTCACTTCAGTTTTTCAATTCTTCTTCTTGAGGATAAAGTTATTGCATTGTTTGTCGAACTACTGTCATTATGTTCAATACTACACATTTGTCAACTTATACCTATAAGTGCTGCTCCATTATTTGTCAGGCCAACTTGGATTAAATCATAAAAATAAAATAAAATGTATGACTCAGATGGTGCAGGTGTGAGTATTAAAACGGCCCAACATCTATAACGATGAGTCCTCAAGAATTACTCGATTAATTTAACAGACTCGTAATTGTATCAGCTACATAATTTCTCTCAATTCTGATACTTGACTGTGTCTGGCTTATATATAAATCATATTCTTTATTTCTTTATTCTATGTCAGAAGTTAAAAACTATTTCTGTACATATTCATAATCGATGTTGGTTTTGATCCGTATAGGCAGATGACTATAGTGTTTCCTCGTGTTATCAGAAGACTGAGTTGATATAAGTGGGTTTTGGTCCATTTTTATTGGCTCGTTAGAAACTTGTAATTTTGGGTGTTTTTTATGCTATTTTCTGTCGATTAGTGATTTTTATTGTTTTTTTTTTATCTGTGGGCTTCTTCGAACACAAAAGACGTATACTCAGTTTCTTCTTCAACCCATGTTCATGTTCAAAAATTGGTGAGCGTCTCTGAACTTTATTTATTGATTAATTTTTCTGAACCAATTAACGAAATTGGTGAGAATGGAGCATGAAAGTATGCTATAATGTTCCATTTTCTGTCTGAGATAGCTTAATTTGATGATGGCAATAGTCAGTACAATGATCTTAACATATTAGTTAATATTCAGATTAAGGACCCAAGTGACCAGTTAGGAATTGTAAGGGCAATGATGCGGTCTTGGGACGTCTC
>JAOWBH010143472.1:0-13054 GCA_028566215.1 Silene coronaria | reverse complement strand
ATTCGAACGGTTTCCAATTGACCATAATAATTGGTGGCGACTCCTTCAAATGCGCGTTCTTACGTTGCTTGTTCAAAAGTTCGAGGCACCCCCCCATGCAGCCGGTGCGTGTTCCACACCACTCATCCACACTCATCATGTACTCTATGAGCCTCGTGTCTAGAGAGACCGAGCCACTCACATTCAGTCCAGCACCGACCTGAGTTACACCAGCCAAAACTGATTTTTCTTTTAGTTTATTTACCGCCTCGCATTGACTCACTTCATAAACTCGAGAAAACTTTAAACAAGAACATCAAACATTTAAAACCCCAGTAGTAGCAGCCTCATAAACACCCTTAGGATACCTTTTTAATTTAAAATATCAAATGTGATCCTTGGATTTTTATAGTCGGAACGGGTTGGGTATTCAAGTCCACTAAGACGGTCCCAGCTAGAGTTAACCACATTAGTGCTTGCTAATTGTTCCTCAAATTAAATCAACTACCATCATCACACATCCCTTTAGCACAACCAGAAATAACACCTAAATACCTCCGTTGGAATGGAAGTTTAGTCCGCAAAGTCTCCTTAATACTTGTCAACACGGAACCATGCGCCTGCATTTCAGAATGCACAACAGCTAAAACTGAAGTCGCACCATCAGCCACTCATCCACACTCATCATATACTTCATGAGCCTCGGGTCTAGAGAGACCGAGCCACTCACATTCTGTCCAGCACCCACCTGAGCTACACCAGCCAAAACCGATTTTTCTTTTAGTTTATTTACCGCCTCGCATTGACTCACTCCGTAAACTCGAGAAAACTCTAAACAAGAACATCCAACATTTAAAACCCCAGTAGTAGCAGCCACATAAACACCCTTAGGATACCTTTTTAATTTAAAATATCAAATGTGATCCTTGGATTTTTATAGTCGAGATGGGTTGGATATTCAAGTCCACTAAGACGGTCCCAGCAAGAGTTAACCGCATTAGTGCTTACTAATTGTTCCTCAAATTAAATCAACTACCATCATCACACATCCCCTTAGCACAACCAGAAATAACACCTAAATACCTCCGTTGGAATGGAAGTTAGTCCGCAAAGTCTCCTTAATGCTTGTCAACACGGAACCATGCGCCTGCATTTCAGAATGCACAACAGCTACAACTGAACTCGCACCATCAGTCACTCATCCACACTCATCATATACTTCATGAGCCTCGGGTCTAGAGAGACCGAGCCACTCATATTCAGTCCAGCACCCACATGAGCTACCCCAGCCAAAACCAATTTTTCTTTAGTTTATTTACCGTCTCGCATTAACTCACTCCATAAACTCGAGCAACCTCTAAACAAGAACATCCAACATTTAAAACCCTAGTAGTAGCAGCCTCATAAACACCCTTAGGATACCTTTTTAATTTAAAACATCAAATGTGATCCTTGAATTTCAAGACCCGTGAACCACGTAATTTTATCACTCACACGACAACTTTGAATTGCAGAACATATATAACTCTCATCACCAATCACTCCTTGCACCTCCAACAACCTCCTTCGATTTTTTTTTCAATTTCAGATTATGACGACAAACCTCAACACCTATAAGCATATGAATCGAACAAAATTTCATTCTTGCTTGATCAATCGAAGCTGATCAATTTCGTTTCGAGTTATGTATCCATTGCTTCTTTGAACCGCGCTCCTACACACCCGTTATAATACCCCCACTTACTAAGGAGCCTTTAGCAAGGCCTTCCCTTGCAACCAAGGGTGCTACAGTCTCGGTTACCCGAGATAATTATATTAAATAGATCATCTAAGAACATTTATTAAATAGCATCAAGTTTAAACAGTTACAACATTAACTAAATACCAAAACCCAAATCCAAATAAAGTGACAACTGAAATAATTAAATTAATGTCTCAACGGTAGCAAAATAAATGACCAAGCTAGGCGATTCCCATCCACGTCCCACGCAAAGCTCACACATGATCACCTGCTAAAGACACTGCTCACCATTCGCCGACAATATCGAATGGATCACAGCAAAAGTAAAAGAAACAAACAACAACCACCACAGTTAGTACATCAATCCTATAATCACTAAATGAATCAATTTATAATAACCTCCTAATCACTCTAATCAAACCGCTCGAATTACGCTAAACGACCGGCACTCGATCGAGTGCAGCCCACTCGGTCGAGTACCTCAAGTACTCGGCCGAGTGCACACACTCTAGTAGCCAACTTATGCAATCCAACAACGTACTCGGTCGAGTGCACCCTACTCGACCGAGTACTCAAGCATATAAATACGGAGTATTACAGTCTTCCTTCCTTAAGAACGAACTTCGTCCTCGAAGTTCACACTCACACATGCACAACACAAACTCTCTTCCTCTATTCTCAACACCATCTAAAAGAAACTACATATTACCATCAAATACCATCAACACTTGCACTAGTGCACCACTAACACTGCCTTACTATCATATTGCTCAAAAACAATTCCAAAACCAATACAATTCACTAAGCAGAACAACCGTCAAAATGAAATGTTACATACTACCACCCTTATAATGAACTTCGTCCCCAAAGTTCTCTCACACTCAAAACTGCCACCATCCCAAATTGTCAATACTATTAACACTCAAGTCTTTCATTAGTTCTACAACCAAAACCCATTATGCAACATGCTTACTAATACCTCAATAGCATAAATAAATAAATGAAATATACCACAAAATATACCGTTACCGCAATGTAGCATCTTACCCCTCTTAAGATAAATGTTACGTCCTCGTAACCCAACCATCACGAGATTCATAACTTTTTCTTTCCATTATCACCATCTCGTGTCACTGATAACCGACCGTTACTTTAACATCAACACCAAACTATTCCCATACCCAAGACTCCCTCTCTCTCTAACAATTTTCATACCTCTAATCATTCCACTCACCACCCACTAATGTAACTCTCCAACATCACCGCATGACAACATTCTTCTCTATTCACACACATATCCCCCACAACATAACTCACGACCCAAAATTGTTACACTCCAACTAGATCCACAAATTTCTTATTATCGTTACCCACTCGTCAATACATTACCATGGTCTTATCCCCAAACATTGTATCCCTACCGCGCCAACAATATATTATGAACAACTTCCAAGTTCTAACTCAATACGGCCCACCTTCCGCTAACTACTTGCCAAAACTATATCAATAAATGCTTCCTCTAAAATGAATTCGAAATTACTCCAACAACTATGCCTTAGTAACATAATATCTATAGAAACATGAAAACATGACCACCACAGCTGAAATTCTCATCCATAATCTATTCTACTCTCCCACCCACAAGTCGAAAATTCTCAGAAACAACTGTATTAAAAACACTACAACAACTCATAAGCTCATGATTGGATGAACATACACAACTATTCTGTCTCCTCCACCAAACCGATTGCGGCATGGCAACACTGCCACCAACAGTCGCACCGCAGCGCAACACGGAGTACTGTGCCTGGACCGCAATTCGGAACACAACAAATATATTGGTAATCATTACAAGTATACACACACAAACATTGTTTTAATACAACTTTCCTGACAAGAAATAATAACAACTTCACAACTTGTTCTAACCACCATTACCCTTCCATAATGTCCCCTTACTAAATCACAATACACAACCGATATTACACAAAATTATCAGATGACAACATTATGAATAGTAGCTTATATCACATAAATAATCAATTAATACATCGCTAATAAGAAGATTATGCCCGTATACACTACATATCAACTTTCACGATTCACGTATACATTAACAAAATTCAGAAATTACCATGCCCAAACAACATACCTCAATTCCATCATCCATGGTTCCTCGTAACCACGAATACCTATCCCAACTTTTCAATAACTACTCCCTTTAGAATGGTTGACTTCCATTACATCGTGATACAACCACCTTTCATGGCAATACTCTCCTATAATTACCTCAAAATATAGCAATCTCTCTTTTGTTACCATCCCAAACAACGAACTACATTATATAAACCACCAAACCCACTCTCTCTATGCCCAATTTACCTTTGAATATTCTACCATTTAAGCCATGCAAGTAGCAACCACCTGCTGCAAAAAGCTTATAACGGTACCTCATGTCACTACCAAAACACCACTAAAAGTCATTAAACACCTCTCATGATTCCCACCTAACTTACCTCAAATGTCTCATACTATGTAGTTATTCTACCAAATTCTTATTCATTTTGTTCCTCAAAACTCATGACTAACATGCCCCTCACATATCTTATATAGATATCCTTTAACTCACATCCTCATTATAGTACTCTACACCACCATGATTCCCTACTTTCATGTTCCTTAACTCCTATTAATATACACCTAACTTACTCCCATTCTTATTTTCCCGTTACATCCGACAACACCAATAAATAGCTCAACTCATTACACCTACTACCTAGCTCCTTGGTAATTCAGTTATCTTCTCATTACTCCCAAAGGTTAAATCCCATTCATTTGCATCCATAACTTCTCATTCACTCATATCAATCATCTCTCTCAACATTCTACTAACCCCCATTTCCTACCAGAAGTCCAAACACCAATGATTATTCTTTAATCAATTGCACCTTTCTTTAACATTTTCGGAAACCAAAATTCACTTCATACTACAACCTTCCCAAAGAATTATATACTAAGTTCACCTCTAAGTAAACAAAATTCCCAAACACAATGGCTATTTATAAATGCACATTGCGGCATACATCGATCTACGCTAACTGGACTCCATTCCCTTTGGTGCTGTTATAACGTCTCTCTACCCCATATATCCTTATCAAACATAATCATTCTTATTCCCTTCCCTTAAATCATGCTAACCCCAAATTGCATCGACTCACAAATCTCTTTCAATCCTCCGTTCTTACATTCCTTAAACTCACATTACCACTTGATCATATATATAATCATCATTACATTCCTCACGTTCACAACAATATTACTCGTCTTACATCATAGAAATTGTCCTTTAACTCAATGGCTTCTTAAGTCCTCTTTCTTCAACTAATTACATCCTTCTTTTAAGCATAATATTACCTCTAAATAAATAAGTTACCTCATACCGTTAACTTCCCCAAAAATTTTACACAATCTTTAATCACTTCTTACCAATATCTGAATTCCTAAATATCACAAATATATATAAATCCACATACTGGCATAAATCAAGCTAAGCTCGCTATACACAATTTTCTTCCAATTAAGGTAACAAATTCTTATGGCGTACATATCTAGCCAACATTGTCATACTTATTTCCCCCTTTTATCATTACATATTCCAAAGTGAAATCATTCTCATTTCCCTTCCCAATACTTTATTACTATATACTCCATACCTACAATACTACTTAACCATTCACAACCATCACTACATTACTAAAGCTCATGAGGCTACCACTCGTCATTCAATACAAAACTTGTTTCTTGTACCAATGTCTACTCTACCTACTCCCTCTCTACTCCTACCCATCATAATTGTGAATGACCACATGTCTCTCACACGGAACTGTAAAAATCTCAAAGCAAAGCTCTCCACATCATAATGTCTGTCCAAAGAAGGGTTGTCTTAAAATTGTCATAACTTTAGTTTTAGACATGATATTGATTTGATTCCAATTGGAGGTGATATATTGTTCTCTTACGATTCTAACGGTAGGTTGCACGCCCAAAATGACCAAGAAATAAGGGAGATATAACCGTTTTACAAAGACTGCGCGTTGCTGAGAAGTGCGCCATGCACTCGGTCGAGTGCTTTGACTCCCATAGCTAACAGACCGCAAACATAAACAACACTCGGTCGAGTACTGTAGACACTCGATCGAGTGCGCCGTACTCGGTCGTGTTCTACGCCCTACTCGGTCAAGTTATACTGAATGCTCTCCATATCCTCCAAAATTCGACATAAAGCAATAACATACTATAATCAAGTTCTCTACGCAGCATATAACTCACAATCCAACATGTGAACATCATACTTATGTCAAGCAATATCACATAAACCCTTACTCCATCAACATCATGCATATACAAAAGCATCCATTATCCAATACCACACAACATGCAACAAAAACAATGCAACATCAATCAAACACAAGCATAACATTCACAACCCTTCCTATATCAACCCAAGTGACCAGTTAGAAATTGAAAGGGCATGGTGCGATCTCAGGATGTCTCCCAAATCCTTACGGTAGCTCCTAACAATCTTTACCCGGGTTCATTTTTATTAGACACCCTACGTTCATTAGGTTCATTGGTTTTAGGTTCCAAAATCGTCACTCTGATACCACTTTGCAACACCCCCATTAACCAAGGAGCCTTTAGCAATGCCTTTTCTGGCAACTAAGGGTGCTACAGTCTCGGTTACTCGAGATAGTTATATCAAATATACCATCAAAAAACATTTATTAAAAGCATAAAGTTTAATCGATTACAACAAGATCCCAAAAAGCTACCTTAATTATAATGAAAAATGTAGCAACTGAATAACAAATGAATAACAAAATCTAAAATCTCAAAGGAACCTAATCAACGACTCAGCCAGGTGATTCCCATCCATGTCCCCATGCAATGCTCAAACAATATCACCTGCTAAAGACATTGCTCACCATTCGCCGGCAATATCGAATGGATCCCAGCAGAAACAAAAGAAACAAACACAGCCACCACGGTCAGTACGTCATAATAATAATCACAATCAATGACAATAATGCAAACAATAACAATCATCTTCATCGACCTCCAAACTCCAAAAGCCAACAACATGGATTACCCATTGCAATGGGTAATCCACGCCGCTAGTAGGAGACCGCAGCCTAGCCACCAAAATCCCCGCTCATCGTAACGAGCTAACCCAGATCATTAATGTGCACATCCCCCTTGTGATGGGAGTCACAATGGGCGACTCACGGGGTGAGGTTCATCTCCCAACAATGGCCTCACAATTACAATCACAACCACAACATCATATCATCTCAACATCATCAATATTAATCATCACAATAGTTCATGCCATACAATACAACAACAAAGATGATGACTGAGTACGAAAACCCTACCTTGAAAGCAATCCGATCAATCACACTAGCAAAGCTAGAAATGCTCCTCTACGAAATCACCACCTAAAATAATAATAATCACTATTACTATAATAATCATCACCATCCCCACAAATCCAGAATCCAAATCTAATCTAGGGTTAGACAATGGATTAAATGAATAATAATAAAAAGAAACAAGACTTACGACACGCAAGAGTGTACAAGCGAGGAAATCCGATAATATATTAAGGTAAAACCTTGCTTAGAGGGTGATTAAAGTGATTTGAGAGGGTGATTATGAGTAGATTAGGTTTCTAAAATGATTATCCCGAATGAAGAATATATATAATGAACACCAAGAACTCGTCACCTTTAGCATTCTATATCTAGAATGACTCTCGTAATGCCGCGAACACGAATGTTCACAGATATTCCAAATAATGGGTGAGGGTACGTGTTAGGAAGTTCTTTAATCGAATACCTAACCTCGCCCACTTCGATAGCGGCCTCTAGTAATGATTGGGAAGTTCGTTAATATTTGATATATCGTTGGTTAAATGCATGCAATGCAACATCCGTTATTTTGAACATGTGAATTATTAATCTACGTCGGTGAATTAAACAAATAAAGATTAATGGTCAAAGTGGAATTTAATGTTAATTACATGTGAATATAATAAAAATAATACAATAGAAGTACAAGATGGTATTTACGTCACAAAGATGCCAAAATAAGAATTTGAAAAGAAATAAAAGAATAAATAAATAGAAGAAATCAAATTAAATAAATTAATTAAAGTGAATACGAAAGATTATGTGATATTATTGTATTAGTCGATTATGTGTAAGATAATACGATTTAAATCAGGCGATTAGAGATCAGGGATAAAAACCATCCCAGAACAGGCGCAGCCAGTGATGCGTCCTCTGGAAGAGGCGCAACCTTTGGTGCGTCTGTTCTTGGGTTGGTTTATGTCTGAGAAAATCAGAACCGCAATCCGTTAAGTTCGTTAAGTTAGTTTAGTCAATTAATTGTTATTATAACTCAAAGTAAGTGATTTAGGAGACTTAATAAATGGAAATATCTACAATTCTCATGACTACGAATTATAAGTGATGAAAAATCGAATTAAAAAAAGGAAACATTATGAAAACTCGAATTAAACAAATTACGAATTAAAATCGATTAACGACGAATTAAACTGAAGAATTAAGGTTAAAAGAACGAGAATAAAACTTAAAGAAACTGTACAATAGTCAAATTGAAGAAATTCAATATCGAAAACCAAACTCTTTGAATCCGGAATTGATTTATTAACGAAAACCGATCAATATCGAATTATTAATGATTTGAGTCGAAAGGATTTAAGAAAATAAGTTTTAAAAGCTACAATAAAAGGAATGAACGAATGGAATCAGAAAAACAAGGAAGAACACGAACCCAGAAAAATTCGAGGAAGAAGAAGAACGAACCAGAGGACAAGCAGTCTCTAGAAGAGGTGCAGCCTATGCTACGTTCCTTCAAGAAGGCACATCCACTGATCATTTCTTCTCCAGCAGGAATCCCTGCTGACTTCGTAAAATATTGGTTTTTAAATTTTGATTTGTAAGTAACAAAGGGTCATTAATTGGCATCTATGTGACGTGAATAACAAAAATACATTAACTAAAATTACAAGTTATGAGAAATGGGATTTACAACCTCAGACTTAAATGTTAATGGTACGAGATTTAACTAAAAACCGTCTTTAGTGGTAACTCGAATTTATGTACATATGGGAATGCCTTTGTTTAACAAAGAAAATAAGTTAATGTTGTTTAGTCGGTGTGTAGTGGTCAAACTAGTCGGTCATGCAAAATCGTGACGGGTACTCGAAAGGATTCGATCTAACGTGGTCGAATAGATCAACCACGCTGTTTTCAACAAGGCAAGAGCAAAGGTCTAGAATGCAAAGAGAGAAGAGAAAGGGCGGGCACTCGCGTGAAGAGTTCGAGGTATGAAGAACTCTACTTATACTAATCACGAGGTAGAGTTTTGGAAAGCTGGAAGCAAGCCTAGAAGAAGGCGCAGCCGGTGCTGCGGCTCTTCTAAGAAGCGCAGCCCCTGCTGCGTCATCTCCCCAGAGGTGTCCTGCTCAGCACGCAAGATCTTTAAGCTGGGATTATGGAAACAGGGAGATAACGGCTTCCTTATTCCGTAAGGTAAGATATTTTGGTCAAGATAAAAATATTAAAATATTATTCGGCGACGGAATTCTAGAACCTTCTGAAACGGGTTGAGACGGTATCAGAAAATGAAGACGATTTTTTACCCGGACTCCAAACGGACTCTAATTACTGTCAAAACGACCGTATCGGCGCGTAAATGACGACCAAGGTGTGGACACAATTGTTTGAGCTACCAATTGACAAAGGTTTTATTAAACGTCATAAAATCATACCAGATGTTAAACACGTGGCATAATTATCACTGGGTGGCTTGCGGGAAGTGCAAAACGTGGTGTCTACAAAGAGGAACATGGTTGCGGTATGCAAAGGTTGGGCTAAGTGGTTCACCATAGGAACTGACGGACCAAAATGGCAAAGTGATTACAAAAGAAACTTAAAAAAGAAGTAAAAAATGGATTCCTTTAGATATCAAGAAATGGTAATGTGGTTAGCTCGTCTTGCTTATGTAGGAAGTTTTCAAATAACTCGGGATCTCTTTGATATTGATCAAAGACTTGACATAATAAGCGATTTTTATCCAAACATGTAATAGCCATAGCTTATTGAATAACTAGGGCATTTGTTAAGTTTGAATTTAAGATGCTATTTAACTTCTTAAGTCTAATGTCAAATCATGTAATTTCGGATGTTTGTAAGTTATAAAGTCGGATATTCATTATGTTTATCAATTAAGTGAGTTGGCCCCTTAATGAATTGGACCATTATTATTCAGTTAAGATGTTTGTATGCTATAAAGCCAAGCCGGTTATTCATTCATTTTATCAATTAAGTAATGGGCCATTTGTCACTTGGCCCATTATTATTCATTAAAGAATTTGTTTCTTATAAAGTCGAGCCAAATATCCAAATTATGTTTATCGATTAAGTGACTTGGCCCATTATTATTCATTATAGATGTTTGGCTCATTATTATTCAGTTGAAAATTTGTGTTAACTATGAAATATCAATTGGGCTACAAATTTGTATTACGAGGGTCATCTCTCTCGATTAAGTCACTTGGTCCAATATTGTTATAATATAGATTTCATATGGTGCAATTGAAAGTCATTTTATTTTATAAAGAAAATTTCCAACTGAAATACTTTACAAATTAATTTTCTTCTTTTATTCTTAAAAAAAATGGATGAAAACTTAAGTAAAATTGTTCGAAATTTGGTAATTGTTTAATGATGTATTATCACAATACAAATTTAGATCAACGATGAATATGAAAATAATAGATTATCACAATACAAAGTAAGATCAACAATGAATATTTACTTAAAGCTTCTTCTCTTATTTTTAAATTATTATCACAATACATATTGGAATTAATAGTACGAATACAGCCCGTGAATAATACAATAATCGAAATGCAAATTTTTCTCCTTTAGTAGCACGCAACTTATGAGATTTCAACTTCGTATTTTCCGACTTCAATTGGCATACACTATCTTCCAAAGGGATTTTTATATCAATCAACTCATTCATGTTATGATCGTCATTCACGCTTTCATCCCATACAAAGTACCCGCAATTATCCGTCTAGTCATGCATTGAAAAATTAATTAGATAGAGATAGAAACGTAAATATTCGACTTAAATATTAAATAATCAGCAATACCTTCCATAAGGGATAACGATAAAAAAAACCTGCCCTTATTAGGCCCGTTTTTCTTTACGACTTGCCGGATTGAAACCAAGTCATTACAACAATGTGAATTGCAAGAACAAGATTGACTATGGCTCATATCTACAAATAACAACTGTTGAAAAATATGAGTTTTGAATAAGAAAATATTTAAATTTGGTAAAAAAAAAACATTACTGATTTTGTTTAGTGAGAGAAACGAAATTTTTAGTAAGATAAAGGAAATAATATAAGAATAAACAGAATAAGAACCAAAAATAAATATAAGATAAAAAAAATAATTAGTATGGAGATTAGGATAAAAAAACAATTATTTATGCTAATGATCATTGGAAAGTGTACCAATTAAAAGCTTGTCTACATTTGAATTTGAATTTCAAAAATTTTAAATTTAATCTTCTAAGAAACTGATTTGAAAATGATTTAATATGGTCCCTACACTAATCCATGTGTCATCATTTGACTGGCTGGCGTATCAAGGGGCATACATCAGGTGTATATATAGGCGTTTCGTACGGGGAGTAACACATTTTGTATGAAGTTTTACTAAAACTCTAACTTTGATAACTAAAATTTTGAAACTTGTGGAGGGTTTTGAGACCCTTTTTGATATTTTCATGCATACAACTTTGAACTTCCTTTCGCCACCAATCACCATAAAAATAAGATAAGTGCCTTGTCGATTTTTAGGAGAATAATATTTGTTTTAAACAATATTCAAATATAAAATTAGCAAAATTTGAGATGTTTCTAAAACAGGGATTACGGAGAGCCTTTAGTAGAGGAAAATAATAATACTCAGAACTAGAGAGTATGTCATTTCGGACAGCGATTTCTCACAATCTCACACGCCTTTTCTTTTTTAAGGAAGAAAACATAAACTATGTGATAAATAGAACGTCATGCCGGAAATTAATCTACCTAACATTACTATTAGAATATTAGATACATGCAAACCATACACTAATCATTAGAAAGAAATTAAATTAAGGAAGAAAGAAAAAATGCCACGGAGTATGAAAGTATTCGGGAGTTTTAGTTCAAAAGAACGAGCTAATCCTTTTTAGTCTTTTTAATTGAAATTTTTTAGTTAATTGTTTTTTTGTTGACTTTCTTTTTAAAGGCTAAACTTTGATTTACTTATCATTTTAACCTGAGAGAGTTTATTATAGTCATATGTCTTTGTTAAAGAAGAATAAATTAGAGATTTAAGAGCAAATATTTCAATTGTTTATGATATTAATGTGGTTAGAGCTTTTAATATTTTTGTATTTCTAGTGAAATCTGAAAATTATTTCTACTAAATTTGAAGCTTTCTTAGTTTGACGCCTCTTTATTTCCCCTTTAGAATTATTTGCAGTTACATTTTTTATATTTTTGGAAGACTATTTTTAAGTTTATTTTCTATATGATTCTTTAATTCTTTGTTGTTGGGGCTTTGAATTGGCTTTCTTATTGATTGAGAGTTTCCGCTTTATCATCCTTGTATATATTATGTTTCATTCCTGTTGGTCTGAAAATCATTTATTTTCTTGCACCTTTCTCATCCGGGAGGGTGTTATAGGTTGATTTCCATCAACCAAAAAAAAAAAAAAAAACTGGAGCCTTGGGTCAAGCTGAAATCCATTAAGTTTAATCAAGGTAAAAGTAAATTCATTACCTCCTAGTTAAAAAATGATTATAATACACATTTTATTAAATTACTCAATTATCATAATAATTTTTACGATTCATTTTTTTCTTAAATCATATATATACAATGAGGTAAAAATGTAAACTATGAAAAATCATCGGGCGACAGTTTAAAATTTGGATGTAATATACTAAAAATTAAAAAATCTATATAAACCATGCATACATTAGGCAAGATTTAAACTAATTTAAATGTAAAGGAATAATAAATCTATGAATGATCTGATCTTTAATTTCAAAACAGAAAATTCTTTTGTTCACTTTCTTTAATTGACTGTTTCATAGTAACGAAATGGGTCGATTCTCAAATTAATTGTCGAAAATGGGTCCACGTCGGCTCGGTTTTTACGAAGCTACCCCCAGAG
>JAOWBH010143452.1:0-13060 GCA_028566215.1 Silene coronaria | reverse complement strand
CCCCCTCTGACTCACACTATAGTCACTCGGCTAGTTAACATTCGAAAGCCGAATTCCAAGTATGTTAAAGTTGCTATACTCGCTTCCTCCGTCACTTCTAATACATATTGTCAAGCCAACAATGACTCACATTTGTGCAATGCTATGGATGACAAATATCGTGACCTCATTTAAGATGACATATGGAAGCTTGTTCCCCCGTCTTATTCTTATAATATGATCGAATGGAAATGGGCGTGTTGCATTAACTACAATCATGACAACTCGATCAACAAATTTAAAGCCCGTGTTGTTGTAAAAGGTTTTTATCAACAAGCCGACCTTGACTATTCAGATACCTTTAGTCCCGTTGTTAAGCCCACTACAGTTCATCTCGTTCTCACTCTCGCTCTTACACATTTATGGCCTCTTCGTCAACTTGATGTGAATAATGCTTTCCTTCAAGGAATCTTAACGGAAAGAGCTCATATGAGTCAGCCACCTGGTTTTATGGACCCTGATTGTCGCACTCACATGTGTCGTCTACGTAAGGCAATTTCTGGTTTTAAACAGGCATCTCGTGCTTGGTATAATGAGCTTAAGTTTATCTTCTCTCTTTCAGTTTTCGTCCTACAATATCTGAACTCGAATAATCTATTGCTCACCCAAAATAAGTATGTTTATGATCTTCTTCCTCACTATGGTCTGCAATATCTATCCATCACCCTTCCCGACATCGCATTTACAATTAATAAGTTTGCTTAGTTTTTACACGATCCACAAGAAACGCATTAGCTTTGCGTTGATACGACTTCTTCGCTATCTTAAAGGTACTATGTCTCTTGGTCTCCAACTTTATCGATATTCCTCCTTGCTCTTCATGCCTTTTGTGATGCTTACTGGGCTGGTGACAAAGATGATTACGTCTCCACCTATGGTTATATTATCTTCCTTGATTTGTCGGAGACCCATTTCTTGGTCCTGCAAGAAGTAAAAAGCTCTTGCTCGTTCGTCCATTGAAGCCGAGTTCCGTGTAATTGCTGATACCACGTCTAATGAAGCACATTGTACACCATATGTTATGCATCTGGGTGGTGATAAGTTGTATGGATTTGAAGAAGAGTTTTTGGTGGCCGGGAGTGAAGCATAAAGTGGCTGAATTCGTATCTAGGTGTCTAACGTGCCAAAAGGGGAAAGGAGAGCATAAGAGGCCTCAAGGGAAGGTACAACCGTTGGATGTTCCCAAGTGGAAGTAGGCATCTATTTTTATGGATTTCATTGCTAGGTTGCCTAGGAGCCAAAAGGGAAATAATACGATTTAGGTGATTGTGGATTGTCTTACTAACACATCTTATCTCATTCCCATGAAAGATACTTGAAGTAAGGTGGAGTTGGCGATGACATCGAAAAAGAATATTCTGAAATTGCATGGAGTGCCTAATAATATTGTTTCGAATCGTGATACATGCTTTTGTCGAAGTTTTGGTAAGAGTTGCATGATTCATTGTTTAACAAGTAGAAAATGAGTAGAATATTTCATCCACCGATGGACAAACTCAAAGAATTATACAAACCTTGGAGGACATGTTAAGAGCGTGTGTGTGTTGGAGTTTGGAGGTTCTTGTGAGGGTCGGTTAGATTTGATAGAATTTTCTTACAATAATAACTATAATGCAAGTATTGGTATGACACCGTTCGAAGAGTTATATTGAAGAAAGTATAGGAGTCCGGTATGTTGGGATGATGTGGCTGAGTTAGTGGTTTGGGACTTAAGATGATTCAAGACATGGTAGAGCATGTTTGTTAATTGATTAGGCAAAAGATGGAGCATCGCATGATTGTCAGATGAGTTATGCAGATTTACACTATACGGATATTGAACTTAAGGTGGGTAATAAGGTCCTGCTGAAAGTTTCACCAATGAGAGGTTTAACGAGGATTGGGAAGCGAGGAAAGTTGAGTCAATAGTATATTGGACCATATAAAATTTTAGATAAGGTCGGGGAAGTAGATTATAGGTAAGCTATTCCCCCGGCACTTGATAAAGTCTACAATGTGTTCTATGTTTCGTAGTTGAGAAAGTATTTGAGTGATCCATCGCATGTAATCGAGCCTGAGACGGTTCATCTTGATGATCCCTTGACATATAAAGAAGTGGCAAATAAAATCCCAAATACATAAGGTAAGGAAAACTAGAAACGGCGAAACAGTGTTAGTAAAAGTGTTGTGGTCGAATCACAATGTTAAAGTGGCAACTTGGGAGGCAGAAGGTATAATGAAGGAGCGATCTCCTCATTTGTTTGATCAACTACGTCTTAGGTTCCATGGGCGTAAGCTTGATTTTTTTTTTTTTTTGGGGGGATTCTATGACCTTTTTATAATCTTATTTGCATGTTTCTTAAGTTAGTGCTTTGATAAAATCAACTTGTTTATTGATTTGTTGTGGATACGTGGTTACATGGTTGGTGCGTTGTGGTGGTGGTTTTGGGTAACGGTTTTGAGTGGTTAATAGTGAGCGTGAATTTCGAGGACAAAGTTTATTTTTTTTGGAAGGGTGAGGGGAAGATTGTAATACCCGTCCATTATTTAGAACACTCGATCGAGTAGGTACATGGGTACTTCATCGAGTGACTTGTTTTAGTGTGATTATGGTTGATTCTGGAAAGGTGGGACTCGATTGAATAGAGTGGGCAATCGACCTAGTCAGGATGCACTCGATCGAGTGGCTCGTATGTACACGATCGAGTGGTCTGTATTTTACAGGTACGCGTGATTTTCCTTATTTCTTAATTTAATTAGTACTCGCTCCTATTCACTTATTTCTTCCCTTATCGTTTTTTCACAAGAAATAAATTTGGACCATACAAAATATACAATCCCATATTTAATTTAATTTGGTCTATACAAAGCACATAACTCCGCATCCAAAAAGAGAAAGAGGGGAGAAAATCTGACTAGCCTAATATGGAAAGAGGAGAGAAATGAGTAAATAACACTTAGGAGGGAGTATTCTATTATTAATTACTATTCCTAATCTCGTCCGACCATATTCCAAAACCTATATGAACCTTAAGATATCAAACTTTGAACACTTTTACTCTTATTTTCTAAATATGCACAACTATAGAGAGAAGAAGAGGTCATGTTCTTCAATTGAATTGGGAGTTTTCACCCTCGCAATCAAATCCAATCTTTTTTATTGTAACTTGCCTTAGTTCTTCCTAAAGGGTTATTTATTCATCTTTTAACTCTTTTAATCATCTTGTTAGACTTAGTTGGGAACTGACCTTAGGAATTAGAAAATTGGGGAAAGTAGATAGTCATGATAAATTGATTGTGTATGTAGTAATTATATGTAACTATGTTGTGTAGGTGACGAATTCATAGAGGACCGCTATTGATTGCTTGTTGTGCATTGGAAATTCTTGGAACGTAGGAGATCCTTACTCAACTTTGGGTTACATATAATTGATAATCATGTGTTTGGTATTGATAGTTCATGACTTTTATGAATTGTGAATCATGGATGTTAAATTATGAATTATGATTTGTGATTTGAGAATGGAAAATATTGGTTGATTATATTACGGGCATGGATGTGCTAACTGGGTTATTAAGAGATTCGTACGGTAACCGATTACCCTTGACGTTAGTTGATCATTGGTTTCTCTACAAGGTCTCTCCTTTAGTATGCCCACTACTAGAGGGATGTGTACATGCATTAAGAGCCGAGGAAGTGGTATAGATGATATTGAGAAATTATCTAATGTGGTAATGTAGTAATAAGGTGTTCCGTTGGAATTGTGATCACTTGTTAATGTCATTCTACTTGCGAGAGTGTTTATTATTGTACTGATTTATCCCTAGTCAAATTTTGGTGATGTGTGTGCTGTTGTGTGAAAATTCTTTTCTAAAAACTACATGTGATGATTCATTTGTTATTTTCGTACCAATGGGCAGCAGTGATCTAGTCTTACTGGAGATTGATTGATATTTGTGGATGTGGATGCTAGCCGGGAATGCCGCGTGACTAAGTCTGTAGATACCTCAGTTTCGCACCTCCCAAAAGCCAGTCAATGATGATTGGACTGCATGTTTAGCATATATAACGATTTTATGACATTTCTTAAATCAGTTGATAAGTGGTAGCTAAAACACTTGTGTCAACCCCTTAGCCCTTATCTAGGTGTCAATACAGTCGTTTTGAAATTAAGTAGAGTCAGTTTGTAGACCGGGTCAACAACCGTCTCCATTTTCTGACTCCGACTCGTTCAAAGTCGGAATATTCCCGAAAAGCAGAACCTAATAATTTTTAATAATAAATTTTCGACACATGTATCATGCCTTGCGGAATAATTAAGACATATATCTTCATCCCTAAATTTCCGCGTAGAAATCCTTCTTGCTGAGGAGGGAACTCTCGAAGAAGAAACGCAGTAGGCAGACCTATCAAAACATGTCTCGTGAACCTGACCCGACCTGGTTTTTATGGTCAAAGACCCGTAAATCTTGACCTGCGACCCAATATGATCCGTTACTTTAGGTTCAAAACTCGACCCGGCCCATTCGACCTGATCCATTCGACTCGATGGGTTAAAGTTAAATTAAGAATATTATAAAAATATTAACATTTTATATTATATTTCAAAAAATAAATATAAAATATTTTAATTTAAAACATTAATTTAAAAGTCAATTTTATATACTTTTTATATCCTTAAATAATAAAATAATTATTAAAATAATGAATATAATAATATAAAATGTTAAAAAGTATGTTTTCCGGCTGACAAATGATAAAATAAAAGACGTGATACACTTTTCTCTGGCCCGTATTTTGACCCAAGTCCGAGATGCGACCTGTATGACCCGGCTAGTATTTCACCCGACCGTTATACGACCCAGCCGTATGATCCAACCCAGAAATCGACTAGCCTGTCCCGTTTGACAGGCCTAGCAGCAGGTGTCGCCTTTCTTTGAAGGATTGCAGCAGCTGTTGTGGCTCTTTCTGGCCCCACTTTTCTATTGCGTCAAATCTTTTCCCCGTGACTATAAAATATATATCTTTGACCTTCATTATTTTTCACACGAGTGTCGACCTTTGTCTTCTCTCTTTGCATTCTAGATAATTTGCTACTTCACACCGACATCTATGTGCTTGATCATTTGACCACATAAGCCCGATTCATATCGTGGTACCCGTCAAAACTTACTTGACCAACCAAATTGACCAACTACACGTCAACTAATCAATCTAAAACTATCTAAGTCTAATTCCTTAAGAAATTAAGGTCACTTTCATCCAACATCAAAGTCCGAGTTGACTTACCACTAAAAAGACGATTTTCGTTAAATCGTGTGATCTCTAAAATGTAAGTCTGAGGATGTAAATCCCTTTTAATCTTTTTTTTTTAACATTTTTGTATATTTTGTACAAGTTTATATCACATAGATGTCAAACAATCATAAATATTTCATAAATTTAAAGTTTTAAAACTGATTTCGACACACAGCCCAAATTTGAAGGCTAGAGATAACATATCAACTGATGCGCCTCTTAGAAGAAACAGAGCTTCTTTTGCGCCTTTGCTGAAGGCTGCTTTCAGTTGTTGCTCTTTCTCTCATTTTCGTTTTGTATTCTTTGTACTTCTTTCCTTTCTTTTCGATTCTTTCTTTTATTTTCTTTTATTTTATTTTCTAATTCTTTTCATATTTATAAGTTTCTTTTTAATCCAATTGATTTAGATCATTAATAATTAATGTTAGTTGGTTTACGTATTCTTTTATCATCGAATTCGGGATTAGGTGACTTGATAATCAATATTTAGTCCCATAAAATCGATTTTTGTAAATTCATTCAATTCTTATTATATTAATCCGAGTCTTAGATTTTTTTAATTCGATTTTTGCTCTAATATCACCCCACGATCGTTAATAACTAGTGTTAATTGGTTTTGAGAAGATTTTGTATAATAAATTTGTTTAACTATTTATTTTATTAATTTTTCATCATAAACATGTAAAATAAAATCGATTTCTTAATCAATCAACCATAACAAACCAATGGACCTAACTGTCATAGTCAGAACCCAACTCAACCAGAACAGGCGCAGAGGGTGTTGACCCTCTTCCACGGGACGTATCAGCTGATGCACCGGTTATAGATTGATTTCTGCCACTAATCGTTTTCCTGTTTTGACATAGCTTATGTTAGGTATTATAATTCTACTATTAATCCTTATTATCGTCTAATTAGCTGTCTGTTTTAATTATTCTACCACTTATTTATTTATTTATTTTCTTTCATTACTTTTTCAAACCTCGTTTTGGCATTATTATATGATGTAAATACATCGTTTGATGTTTATTTCAATATTTTTTTTTATATTTTGTATATAATTCGCATACAATCAATGTAAATTCCCAATTTGATTTTTAATTTTATCTGTTAATTCACCACCGACTTATCCTAATTCACACGTTAGGATCAATTAATCCAATGTTTGTTGCATGCATATAATCAACATAATCAATATATGTGACAATTCCAATCATTAGTACAAGTCGTTATCGAGGTGGGCGGGATTACGTGTTCGATAAAGAACCTTCTAATATGTACCCTAATTCCATACTTGGAATCTCTGTGAACATTCGTGTTCATTGGCATTACGAGAGTCATTCTAGACATAGTATGCTAAGGGTGACGAAGTCTTTAGTGTTCATGTCACTTTATGTCTTGACATGGCATGAGGTATTCAAACGGTTTCCAATTTTTCACAAAAAATGGTGAACACTCTCCTCAAATGCAGACTTGTTCAAACCTTTCACCGGTTTCTAAACCTCTCAAATTTGTTATAACCCATAATGTGCTTCGCTACATGAGGTTCCACGGGAAGACGTGCCACCGCAAACGCGTAGGTGTGCGCGAAGGGGGTGTCGTTGGTCCACAAAGTCACTCGAGTATACTTGATTATTTTATTTGTTCTTAGTCGTTACTTTGATTTAGTTAAAACTTTCACTGTAATGGTTTAAAGATTGGTTACCGGATTTGTATGATAGTTAATTAATTATGCTTTAAAGTATTAAATTATTCTTTTACTAAGGTTTTATATGTACTAACTTGAGAAACCGATATGGTAACACACTCATATTTTGCTGAGAGGGTCTACCTAAATGCTCCTGGTTAACCGGGGGTTTTACATTATATCCATCAAATTTCTAACTTAATTGCAAAATGATCTCAACCAAACATTAACACAAAGTATTATTTCACTCTTTTTTAATCCCCTACCAAACAACCATAAGTAAAGGTGTTCAAAAACCTTTAATTTAACTCGGTTCGCAAGCGAATGGATTGGGACAAACTCCGAGCCTAAATCACACATTTTATAACGTTTATAAACGATTGATTACCCGCTTTAAACTGTTATAAGCTGCTCGGTTAATGGTTAACTAAAAATCGTTCTACATATTCCTTTTTTTTTTCTTTTGCAATTTCCATTTGCTTTTTCTTGTAATTTAATTAAATAATCATTATACATGATATTCTCGTATTCCACAATAAAGTTAAATAGATAAACTTAAAATATTAGTCAATTTCAGAAATTTCAAGTTTGAATGCACTAGGAACATGAAACCGCGTTATTAATCAATTTCAAAAATATTAGTGTTGCAACACCCACTATTTTATCTCTATGAGTGTTTCATTAAAATCGCTAATATAATATATAATGTTCACTTTTATATTTGTGAGTAATTTACTTTTAATCGTTGATTTAATATTATTGTATTTTACTTTTATAAGAAATTCCGTTTTTAATTTATTTGGGTCAAACCCGCTTTGAGTTAGCCCAAATAAAACTTGGAATTGGATTCTACGCAAAATTTGAGTGGAAACCGGGTCAATTGGGTTGTGGGTCAAACTGACTCTAATTGGGCTTCTTATGAGGTTTTATTTTTTTGAGTATCAACACACTTCATCCCTCTCACCTCAAAATTTTAGATTTTTCTTCTCTCTAAACTTCACAATCTTAAAAGCTTCATAACTTCTTCGTTCGATCCTCCGCCAAATCGCTTCATTCTCGCGCCAATCTTCACCTTTTCTCGTCCTCCATCGTTCTAGGTGGTGTCTTAGAAGACCCGGAGAAGATTATTATCTCATAGAAGAAGAACAAGAGGATTAGAAGTGTTAATTAAGGTAACGGTGATGGGTTACTCGGTATTACATGTGTTTGTGTTAGTTAGTAGTTAGGTTTGGTGTTTATTGATTCAAAAATACTATCTTTGATGGTTAATGATAAAATTGGGTAAAGTTATGGACTTTATGACTATACTATGTTGAGTATCCACTTCTATATGCTAATTTATGATATTCTTGTTCCATATGATGGTATTGAACATGTTTATGTTAGTTTGAATAATGTTTTAAAGTATTGACAACAAACTATGTTGTTATGTGTGCCTTTGAGTGAAAAATATTTCATGCTTAATTCATGTGCAATTTGTCTCAAGTATTTTAGAACATTGTTTAGTTATGAGTTTTCATGTTAGTTTTATGAATTTATGCCCAACTTTAAAGTTGGAGCGATTTTAGGTAAAATGGTGGTTTTTTGTTGTTGATGATTCATGTACTCGAACGATGTTGGATCATGTTAATGCATTTGTGAGACTAAAGAGTCTTATTGTATATCTATATGTTGTATTTGAGGTATTAGAATGGGTATTCAAATGTTTAAGCAAATTACATAAATATTGGATTGAAATTGGAAAAGAAATAGCAAGTTTGGAAGTCGTAAAAGTGAAGGGTAAACTTCAAATGATCATAACATGATTTATAAACATGATATTGGGTTAATTCTAACTCGAGGGGTTAGCTTATATTCTTACGGTTCTAACGGTAAGTCACACACCCAAAATGACCAAGAAATGAGAGATATATGACCATTTTACGAAAAAAGGTCGAGCAGTGCTACTTGACCGTGTGAAGTGAACTCGGCTGTGTGAGTTGCTTCTAGTTAAGTAGGGATCGTGCAAACTTAACCATGTGAAGTGAGTTGACCGTGCAACTTTGCCGAGTTTGCACTATCGACTTATAAACCCTCTTTTCTCGCTTTATCTTTTTGTTTTTTTACCTAGTCCTTCGTCCCTAAGGCCTATGGGGGATATGTTAACACTCGTTTAATATTAGAACACATTGACTAAGTCTTGTTTACATGTTAAGTGACGGTTTTTGGCCGTTTGTCTCAAAGTGTGTTATGTGACGGTTTTATACAGTCTTTACCAATCCAATTTTTATCTATATATTTATTGTTATTTTAGCTCGCTAATGCATTTTGGTAGTAGTTGCGTTATTTGGATGTGTTTCTATGCAATTTTGGTTTAATGTGTAGGTGCCATGATCGAGAATCGCATTCCGAGTTTAGGAAGTGAATTGGACATCTTTACACTCATATCTTGGACGTAAAACATACCAAGTACTATCTAATGGGCTAAGTAGAGTAAAAATCTTGTGGAGTGAAGCCAAATCAATACCCAAAACATCAAAGTCAAAGTGCGGAAGCAAATGAAGAAGAGGAAGCGTTATGAGAAAGGGCCGCTAGTTTAGGCAAAGCTAGCTGATCCTCTAGCCGCTTATGTCAGCTTAACATTGGATTCCGACAATTCTTCTAATTCACCTTTATTTCGGCAATTATGCTCATACTTTATGAGGCTTTATGGAGATACTCTTTGAAGACCAAATTCACAATTTCCAATTTTTAATCCTTAGAATTACACAAAAAAAAAACAATTTCCAATTTCTAGTTTGTTTTTAGTCATATGGAGGGGTAAGTTCTACATCTTGGCACAACTTCTTGAAGCCAAGTTAGTTTGAATTGTAAGATTCTAATCTTATTTCTATTTCATTCTTAGAATATCAAGTTTAGTTTGAATTATTGTTGGTTTGTTAATTATGCATCTAGAATGATCAACTAGTTGTTATTTGTTAATTAACCATTGCTAGATTAGGTTAATGAATCTTTTGTTTGTTTTTATATTCCGTTATAGCAATTATAATTCATTAAGTAGTACGCTAATTCATCATGAATCAAAGTGAAGCAATTATAATTCTGTTGATTTATAAAGGATTAAACTTGTATAAATCAAAGTGAAGCATTGCTTGTATTCTTCATTCTTTCATCTTTGATAAATTTCATTGCTCTATTCTTCAATCTTTATACGATTAAACGCTTGACTAAATTGACAATATTGCAAGTGTTATTTGTTTACGCTTGTAGCTAATAACTATTCTTAAATGGAAGTAGAAGTCAAAATCTTCATAGCAAAGTATTTAATAATGAAATCGATTAAAAGAGTCAATGATCATTTCATACCTAGTTGTTGGAAATTACTTGCTCTAAGAATCATTCTCATGTTTGTTTTATACATTTAATTATTTATGTTGTTTAGATTATTATTTTAATAGATTTAGACTTAAACCACAAACACCCCAAATAATTGGTTACATTAGAACTATTTACACAAATACACGCTAAACATACACCTTCCTTGCGGGATCAATCCATACTTACCCTTGCTATTGTAAGAGTTAGTAGTGGATTATATATTGTGAATTTGGAGACTCACGACAAGTCTAGCCAGTGTGACATTGTACATAGTGTATTAACTAAACATTCCTTCCTACCTTCTTCGGACCTTTGGTTACGGTATGTGTGGCATGTTTCCAGTTTAGGTGCGTGTCACTCGACCTTTGGTTACGATATGTATGCCATGTTTCGAGTTGAATTATTATCTCGCCCTCCCATCGGACCATTGGTTACGGTATGTGTTCCATGTTTCCGGATGGAGGTTACTCTTCCGTCCTTCTTCGGACCTTTGGTTACGGTATGTGTGTCATATATCCGATTAGGGTTACTCGACCTTTGGTTATGGTATGTGTTCAATGTAACGAGTCTTAGATGCGAGGCGTTTATCGTATGTCGATTCGGAAGACGTTTACCTCGAGAGTCTGGATCCAGGTTTAGACTAGGACCGTATATGATCGTCGTCCTACCAGGAGGATTGAGTCTGGTATTATCGTGTCTTGTTAGTCAATGCTTTGTATGTGTCTTACACTTCTAATGCCAAGTCGCCGTTCAGATGAATTGCCTAATTAACCTTATTCATACATGCATGTACATTGTATCACATGTCATTATTCCTAAGTGAATTTGTATGCTCTACATTCATCATTTGTTTGATGTTAAGTTATGTTTTTGTTGGATTGTAATACAATGTGTTAATATCGTCCTCATTTATGTTTATTTTGATGTAATATGGTTGAGAGAATTTTAAGTTACTCCTCACTGACTGTGGCATTCATTTTTAATGGATGAAAAGTTTGCTTAATTGAGGGTTTGGACGAGTGAGCTAGCGAGTGTTGTACTAACAACGAATGACCATTTTCGATGTAGTTTAGAATTGTAATTAATTTTATAATTGAGTTTAACTAAGGGATTAAGATCCCGCACATCTACATAGGTTGTATTTTGTATAAAAGCTTTCTTATATTTAAGTTTTGGTTTATGATTTAGGGACTCCGTGGTTTTTGTAATAACCGGTATTACTAAAATGGTTTAAGGATGCTAGTTGGGATTAGTGAGTGGACCTTTAGACTTAATAAGAACCTTAATGATCATTTAGGATGAGAGCAAGTGGAACGAGTGGGGTTTCATTAGACCTAATAGAGTACACTCGACCGAGTACAAGTAGTAATCGACCGAGTGGAGTGCACTCGGTCGAGTGGATGGACACTCGACCGAGTAGAGAGCACTTGGACGAGTGCTCGGTCACTCGGCCGAGTGAACCTGTTCAACGTCGTTTTATTAAGCCGAGATCCTCATTTTATCCTAAACCTAAATTATTCATGTCTTCTCTCTAAACCCTCTAAACACTCCCCCATCTCTCTAAACTCTCTTAAAACTTTCCTCCTTGAATTCTAAACATGAATTTGAAGATTTTTCATCCTCTCTTCCTTTTTTTCACCTTGTATGTTAGATCTATCGTTGTTAGTTAACCCTAATTTTTAGGAATTTTTACATATTATGTTAATGAGTAACTTTAATTAGATTATGGGTAATTAGGGAGCAATAATAAGGGGTTTTGCTTAGTTTTATAGTTTAAGATTTATTATGATAGTTATTATGTGATTATTGTAGAAGGAGACGGTTTTATGAGACGGAATCATGTTGTGTCGGATTTGCTATTGGAGTATGTGTAACACCCCCAATTACCCGGCCAAGGTGATCAAGGGCGTTACCATCTCGGTTGCCCGAGGTAGTGTTTCAAAACTACAATTCAAAGAACATTTTATTAATAAATAAGTACAACTCGTAATGCTACGACCTCTATCTCAAACTACTGACTTGACTCCATCCTCGTAGTGCGGCCCCATCCCGAATGTATCGTATGAACCTGAAAGTCAACTCCCCATATGATCGGAAATATCATATGGATCAAGACAGGCCACCTCGGAAATAGGTGACAAACACACAACCACACAAACGTCAATTTCAATAATACGATATGAATATAATGCTGACAATGGTATAATGGATGTATGCAAGTATGATTATGGAATGCCAACCAAGTGTCACAACAAGAGCACACCTCCAACGTCACTCCCATACTCAACACATTGTGGCGGCATCGCAGCACCGCTCACCCCCACTACCCGGACCGCAGTTCGAAACAATTACCGGGACGCACCCAAGTACGGGCCCGAGCGTTAACCGGACCCTTGCCCAACGTTACGATGCACCGTAAGTCTCTCCATACTCAAGTCATTAATGTGCACATCCCTATTGGGGTGGGAAGTCTCAATAGGCGACCCAAGCGTGAGACGGTCTCCCAATCGCCTCACGTCTCCTCAACAACTACCACACAATCACCACCACTATCCGTCTCCAACAACCACAATCACGAACAATGCATTTTATCATATAAGCCAACATATAAACCGTCTCAAACATCATATACCTCATGTTAACATATGAATCGTTATCATTTGTTTCCAATCATTTAACAATCACATTTATGCCTCAAT
>JAOWBH010143451.1:6816-21882 GCA_028566215.1 Silene coronaria | reverse complement strand
CTTACTATTAGATGGAGGATGAAGAGAGGATTCCAAAACTACAAACTTTATGAAATTTGATGAAGAAATGAAGAAGTTATGGTGGATTTAAGGTTTGTAAGAATGATTTTTGGGAATGGAATGGGTGTTTGAGAGAATGAAGAGATAGATTGGAAATTGAAGAAATGAAGGATGAATAGAATGACCCATGAGGATGAGAGTTGGGTGGTTGGTGAGGGAGTGTGTTGGGTAAATTTCAATTGTTTACGTTTTGGTTCATTTCGACGGAATTTAGAAATGTTCGTCGGTTGCGATTTTCGGAAGTGTTAAAGTTCTTAGACGCGATTTTACCAAAAGATTAAGTACTCATATGCCCAATATCCAGACTCGTTTACCCAACGACCGTAAGAAATGGAAAATCCCAGTTTTACGACTTTTATCAGAAATCCATTTTATCAAGGTAAAATGTTTGAATATAGTTCAAATTACTTTTAAACATTTCTAAACTATCAAAAATGATTATATTACTTCAAAATAAAATAAAAATTATATTTATCAAATTATTATTATTTTAAATAAATTAATATTAAATAAAAATAGATTAAAATATAACTTTTAAAATATATTGAAGGTATTCAAAATTACAGGGTGTTACAATCCTCACGCACTTGTTAAATTATCAAAAGATAAAAAAAAAATAGTCAAAGTTATATGTTTACACAATATAGAGAAATATTTATTTATGTTGAAGTGTAAGATGATGTGGAGCATATATTTTCTATAAGTTTTTCGCATTAAAAATAACATCTTATGCATATATTTTAATTAGGTAGATTTAGGTGAGCTTTTCTTCAAAAATAAAATGAACCTTATTTAAGATGGTGTTATCCGTCTTAAGCTTATGACATGCCAAGTATTATAGATGAGACAAAACAATAAATAGTTTAGAACCCGCGCAAGCGCAATGAATGAGCGGTGTGTATAGAGTTTTTATTTTTCTATTACTAATTCATGCGAATTAACACCTCAGTAATTTCATATTTTACTTCATTATATTTTAATATGGGATAAAAATAAACTCTAAAATTAATCAAGAACATTAAGTAACGTCATGAATTTTATATATGAATGATTTTTTTTTTAGCAAAGCTATATATTTAACTTTATAAACTTCCCAACCTATTACTTGTTTTAATGACTTTTTCTTTCCACGAATGTAATAATATATATTTATATTTTTGTTTTAAATAGCATATGTGCATCAAATCATTCTTTAACAAATATTAACAATTTGTACTTAGAGTTTTATTTTATTTTAATTAAAAAATTATATTTTAATGAAAAATTAATAATTTAATTTTCATTTCTTTCTTATTTAAGCAATTAAAATTTGGAGGAATTTTTTTCCCTTATTTAAAGAAATGAAATTGGGAAAGCTTGTGAGAATTCTTTATATATGGTAAAAAAATATGACTAAAAGTATTGCAAATCCATTTGTGTATTACAAATTAGAATATAAGCATAAAACATTTATGGTATAGAACTAATTAGGGGATAATTAATTTAGCGGAGACCAATTAATTAAAGGTTAGATATTAGATAGTAGAATGTGTCTTAGGCGCAAAACTTAGTCGAGAAACTTTTAGTTTTGTTAATCTTTCAGTATATATGGGATGCATAAGGAATAACAAAAAGTTTGTCTTATGTATAGAAGTGGTTGTATATTTGACCCGTAACTTAAGATATATATATCTGTCTTAAGAGAAACTTACAATCATCTATAAACTTGCCAAAGAAATTGACGTACTTTGTAAAATGTAATCTCATTGTCCAACCAACACCAACTACCACTCGATAGTTTAAAATGTACCGAAATTCTATAATAAGACGATCACATATTGTGAGACGGTTATCTATAAAAATTAATTCATTTATATATATCCATAATAATAAAAGAGTTTTTTTTAACACAAATGTACTGTCTTATGGTGTGAGAACGTTTATACAATAATTTGTGTAAAATTGAACATACGGAAGACAAATATATGAGAAAAAGGGCAAAAAGTTTGGACGTGTACAAATATTTATGGTATGTATACAGTATACATAATAAATTAGGGGCAGATATTGTGCAAATTAACTTAGGCGGGAATGCTTTTAGATGTGTTATTGTTGTAGTATTAAGGTGATTTATATACTCCCTTCATTCAACTCCACACTAACACTTTCTATTTTGTACACTATTCACAAATGAACATTTAATTTCAATTTTCACTCAATACATAAGTGAAAATATATTCATGTGGAATCTTGTTTGATTCGTCTTTATGAGTACATTAAAAATATCTAACTTTTATATTTTTTGCAAATATGTAGCTAATGATATTTATCACGTAAAATATGCGTTGGCAAACGTGAAAAAGTAAAGTGGTAATGTGGAAGTTGAATGGAGGGAGTATGTATTTACGGTATATACTTGACAATTAGTATAGCTAATTAGTGGAGTCAATTAACAGTGGGTCCACTTTGTCAGAATAGAAATAAAGATTTGAGCGCAATTTAGCCAGTTGACAGTAGGTCCCTCTCTTTAATTATTATTATTCGCAATATGCTGGTTGAGCGGGTGTATAATCCAACCTAGTCTTAGAACCCGTGCAAATGCACGGATGGTAATAGAAAATATCATTAAAACTAAAATATCATTAATAAATTTTTACTTTGTTTAGCCATATATTTTGAAAAGTTTACAGATTTTATATGAAGTACTCTATGAGTTATTTTTGTTACTTTTCATAACATGTATATTTACGCAGTATACATACAATTTCAATCATTGTAGTACATTTTTTTCTTACCAAATGACCCATTTTATTTGTTCTCTCTCAACTCTCTATCTTTTGTCTCATGTCGTCTCACGTCCTCTCTCACCTATCTTGAAAGCCTAAAACAGACATTGGCCACCAATGTTCGACTACCTCGAGATGCACCACCCTACCCTTCACCGCACCCTCTACCTAATTTTCGCTGGAACACGACCTCCTTCTCAACAAATACCTTAACACAGCCCCGTCACCAACCACCATCCTCTAATCATATCCCACCTCCTCTAACCAGCCATAATCCCTCTTGCCTCTACCATACATTACGCGGCTACCCCACCCACCCCACTCCTCCAACCCACACACTATACTTCCAACATGACTGCCATCCCCCGATCCCACCACACACGCGACCCCACACAAACCTAAAAGCGACCCCCACCCCATCATTCCATCCATCCGAACCCCTTCCATGTCGCGACCTCCCATTAACAGCATCGCCTTTCATTAGTCTTTCAAGTTACTAAATACTAATAGCTTCATTTATTTGTTTCTTTTGTTTTTGAGACATGTTAACACTTACTTGTCAACATTATATTTCATACTATTTCCAAACTAAGTCGAACTATAGAGTATACACATGTATTCACAACATTAACTTATTAAGAGATCAGATCATCTCCAGTAAGTAGAATATACAACCAGTTGTATGGAACAGAACATGAGGTTTATACTGCATTGCTTGAGCTTATTCTTATAAATTATGAGCTTTATTTGAAAGAATCCAAGGTTCATTATAAAAAAAATAATAAACTTAAAAAATTATATTAAAACTCAAAATTATTACTTCCTTCACTTCATATTAATATTCCCATTTACTTTTTGAGGGTCAAAGTTTAAAACTTTGACCTTAAATTCATTAAAAAAATATAAAATTTTGCAACATAATTTTTACATAACTACATTTGTTATCGAAAAATCTTTTACAAAATTATATTTTTAATAAAAATTAATAATGTATAAGTATAGTAAAACATGGTCAAAGTGTCGTTTTGGAGACCGTAAAAATATAAATGGGAAAATTAAAATGAAGGGGAGGAAGTATAAACTTCTGATTATATAAATCATCTTGAAATTTTAGAACACATTTTACTATAACAAGGATTTTCTTAGTTACGGTGGCATAATTCTTTTGGGCATTATTCCATTCGCCATAATAAAATCTGACCAAATATTCTTGTTTATTGTTAGGGTCAATTTTGTTTCAAGATTCCTCTATATCCTACACTAGAGGCATCTGTTTCAATGATTTTATCCCAATGGGGATTGCCAAAAATAGACATAGCAAAGATATAACTTTGCTTTCGTTTTTCTTTAGAGCATTAGTGTGGTCCATACTACATAGCTGCGCATTCTTCTTCAGTCTATCATATATGATAGTTGTATCTTGAGCTATATTTTTGTAATATTGCGAAATATAATTCAAGACTTCCCAAAAATCTTTGTAATTGGGTTCTATATGCAGGAAATTTTGACCTGAATTCTATACTCCGGTTGATAGGAATTATTTTTCCCTTTTCAATATTATGACCTATAGAAATCTAATCTTGGTCTGAAATAAGATCATCTTTGGTTTAGATATAACTAATCCATTAGCGATAATAACCCTTTTGAATATTTCTAAATGCCTAAAATGCATTTTAATAATTTTGAAAAATACCAAAATATCATCAATATCTAAATTTCATGAAAATCAAATAAATTTTATAGATACTAGTGACTTTATTATTGTCTATATTGATGATATTTTGATATTTTACAAAACTATTTAAATTTATAATTTCTCAAAAATTATTATCCGAAAGGTTATATCCATAGAAGATTGTAGCATCTCCCCTTTCAGAGAAAAAACTAAATATCAAAGGGACTCCCGTCAAATATAATTATTGTGATTATATCCAAGTCTTCGACAAGACTTTTCTTCATGAGAATGATAAATGGAGTCATACTTGGTTTATCAAAATTAATCCGGAAATTTATAACTCCACAATAATTCCAATTTGGTTGATTAATTGCTGGCGGTTTTATGGCACCTCGGTAAACATTTTGCCAACTATAATAAAAGATTGTTATGATGAATAGGAAAAGGTAAAACCTAGCATCCATAATAATCATATTAACCAAGATAACATGAGATTTTTTATGAAATTCTCTGTCCCTTGGATCTGGAAAATTAGTCCCAACACAGGTTATGACCAAGGCTTATTTTGTTTAAAGCAAAGATCATATTCTTGTTTTTGGGAAACGATGATCCGAGAAGATTCTCAAAAACCTTTAAACCGTATTTCTACAATCAATCTTTTAAAAGAAAGGGTTGATACATATAAAAAATTAGGGTTATTCTACATGGTACCCCTAAGTTTTTCGACTTTTTACATGGTGCCCCTACATTTTTTTTAACATACATGGTACCCTAAATATTGACTTTATCACTAACCGTACCCCTGACTTTAATTCCCGTTAAATATACTTAGTTTTAGATGCTAATTGACAACTAGGACGCTTATTTGGCAATCTTATGTGGATTTTTTAGGGTGTATCTTATTCAATAACACCCCCTCCCATCATCTCTCTCCAGTTTTGTCTATTTAATTCCCTTTTCAACTTTTTTTTGTTTCTCAATTCCTTTTTCATTTTAGAGGGAAATGTGGGTGAGAAATGTTATTGAATAACATACACACTAAAAAAATCCATATAAGATTGTCAAATAAGCGTCAATAGTCATCAATTAACATCTAAAACTAAGTATATTTGACGAAAATTAAAGTCAGGGGTACGGTTAGTGATAAAGTCAATATTTAGGGGTACCATGTATGTTAAAAAAAATGTAGGGGTACCATGTAGAAAATCAAAAAACTTAGGGGTACCAAGTAGAATAACCCTTTCTTTTTTTTGTTTGAAGGTGGGGAGAACTTACCTTCATTACTTTTCTGAAGTCTTGATTGTGAAGGGCATTATCCGTCACAAGTTGAAAACGAATAATGTTACTCTAATAATATTACAAATGGGAGGGCAAGTGAGGGGCTTCATTTAAGGCTCCGTTTGGCATGCCTTTTTATATACCTGATTTGATAAAAGTTGTTTTCTCGTCAAAAATTACAGGTAACTTATTCTTTTTGTAATGTTTGACAAGTAACTTATTTGCCCAAATAAACTACCTGAAATGAAATGCTACCCAGCATTTTAGATTTCAGATACCTGTTTTAATGCTAATTACCCTTCTATTATTTGGAAATAATAATAAAGCTTATCCTTTTACGTTATTGACAAATATCAGTTACCTTTTCAGCTAGTTTACCAAATAGTTTTAATAAAAATCAGGCACCTTTTTATGTCATAATTTTCGGCTACCTTTTCAGGTTTCAATTAGCTTTTCAGGTAGTTTTACCAAATAGAGCTTAATTCTCACTTGATTTGCTACCTGCATATTGTGAGAGGGCACTATCCGCCTTCAGCTTATGATGGATAGTGTCCGTCTTCAATGAGAATTTATGACTTTTCTTTTGCTTTTCCTTTTTTATCGAATACTTGATGAAGACGGTAATTGTCAAACCACTCAACTCAAACCCATGTTACTCGTACTTGATGAAGACGGTGCGGTGTTAAAGAGTGTCGGATGCATTATTTTGTAAGAAATTGTTAAACTTTGGATATTAAATGCGTTATTTTGTAAGAAATTGTTAACTAAGGATCTTAAATAAAGTGTCGAAATGATGTGTTATATTACAGAGTTCTAGTATAATCCAAGTGAAGTGTCAAAGTAACATAATGTTATACCGATGGTTTGTACGTTAGGTGCTATGTTAAAAGTATAAAATCATTCCCGGACCTTCAACCACCCCATTGAACTTTTGGTTAAGTTAGTTTCCTAACATGGTATCCAAGTCCGTGTGATCAAAACTCAAAAGATCATTTAGTACCCAGTATGGCTAGTCCCGAGTAGAATCAAGTACTTGACTGGATTTCGAATTTGATTAGGGTCAATAATTGTCAAATTCACGGTAACGAACAGCATGTACATAACTATTTCTAAGCATCCACAAATCCGGATTGTTAATCCGGTTGCTTGAAAGTGGTTTCCACCATTCCGGACCCAAATAACATTTTTTTTAACACTCCCATAGTGTGGCCATGGTACCTACAAAAAATGTTAGATAACTAATTGTCCACAAGGTGGCTGTAGGCCATGTTCTTTCTGGCTTAATTTCAGTTCATGTTAGTTTTAGTAAGTTCTTTTCCGTTTAGTTTAGAACAGTTTTAGTCAGTTACGTTAAACTTATCTTTTCACAAAATTAACTCTTATTTTAACTACATTCACTTCAGCCCAGTTCCATTCAATTTTGTTCAATTAAGCTCGACTTCATTTAATTCAGTTCAGCTCATTTCAACCGAAAAGAACAAGGTTTAAGAACCTCATTTCATTCTAATATGGAATCAGAAGTTACTCGTACACGGTGCTCTTACGACATGCCACAACAAATACTTATACGAAGGAAAACAAACCCGATACAAGAAGAATCTTCACAGCCACCCATAGTTGCAAATAAAAGTAAGCCGAGGTCAAGTTACAGCTCAAGTTCTTCAGATTGAGTGGAAAAGAGCAAAATTACAAAACAACAAACAAATGCATCAAACTCATAATTACACACACATTGGGCCTTAAGAGAGAAAAAATGGACCACATTTGGTGCATTAATGGATAGCATCCTAGTTTCCTTCTCCAATAGATATTCATAGGCCCTACAGCTTCGCATAAAAGCTGCAATAGTGAAATATCCGAATCACCAGTCTAGGAAGTCGAGGTATGTCGACTTACTGTGGATCATCTCCGCCGTCTGTTACCAATCATATCAGGGTTTCCTTTCTTCATCATGGCCACAAATTCATCATAGTCAATTTTACCATCCTGCATGATACAAAATTCTCAGTCTGGTCTCTTACGACTCGTGATGCTATTTTGAAAGCACAACATCACTTCATTGTACGCTAAAAACAAGAGTGTTGTTCATAAAACAGGCACGTCAAAGACACACGTATGTGCGTGATACTTCTAGCAGTTTCTGAGTAACAGGCAGCACTGTTTATTTTGACCACACCCCCAACATGGGTACCTGATTGTGTTCACAGAATCACAGTAGCTAGCCTGGGTGGCTACTAAACCTGTTACCTTCATCATCCATATTTAGTGTGGGAGTTTGGCCAACAACGAGGGGTGTTTGGTTAATACCAGGGTCAGGGAAAGGGAATCGGATAGAGAAACAAAGGGAAAGGAAAGGGTAAAACTACCCAAAATTACAACCACCGCCATTGTCACCATTGAACCTCATCTACTAATTCCCACATCAACCACACCGCCGGCCATCGCCTCCCTCAACGGCCACCCTCCCTCGTTGACGCCCTCTCCGTGCCAACCACTTCTACATGGCAGTCCCACTTCTTTTTGAAACTACCATCCTCAAACCCTAAACACCACATCAACACCAACAAATACTACATAGGTGGTTTAAGGGGTTGGGGAAGGGATTTCCATGTTTATGAGACTGATTTTCCGAGGATCTGAGTGGTGGTTATGGGGTTGGGGCTCAAATTTCGAAGGGTGGGGTAAATAGACAACTAGGTTGTGCGGCGGTAATGGAGTCGGGTGGAAGACAGACTCGTCGGCAGCAGGTAGTGTCAGTGATGTCTGCAAGGATGGTGTTGGGTGTTGGGTGTTGATGCAAGTGGGCGAATCAGGAATGAGCAATGGGTTTTGATACCCTAGGGGGTAGTGTACGAATTATGTTTACATTCTGAGAATTGATGGACCGATTTTACTCTTACTAAATAATACTCCCTCTATTTTTCTAATTTAGGTCCGTAAAGTGCGTGAATACTTGTCAAAACCAGCCTGATTTGCCTAAATAGTAGACCCAAAATTATATCATTTCCAACACTTTCACAAGCGAGTGTCACTGCATGGCTGCATCAATGTCACATTGACATAACACCATTGTACAACTCCACACTTGATATGTGAATGATGGAAATCTCATAAATGCGGTTAGAATGCATTAAGCTGTAGCTCGACCACTAACTTGCAGTGAGTCGCACGCTAACTACCAAGGTTTTCTATGACTGAGGGATGCATTTACTGATGGGCAATTTGATTCATAGTTTTGTCAGTACGCATATGAAAGTACAGAAGATGGAGTGTATCTTTCATCTCTGGAAATTTAGAATATGAAAGGTGCCACATGATATGTTGCACTTGTAACAACTTTACCCGATTTATGGTTCCGCTACCCTTTGTTTGGATGGAGATATTCGGAGAGAGAAAAGGGATCATTTCCCATATCATCTCCCTCCATTACTTTAAAGAGAGCGGCCTACGGATTTGGGGGTACGAGGGGTAAACCATTCCCAAATATGGGCAAAGGGAATGGAAAAATGATGCATCCAAACAACTTGTAAGGGAATCATTCCCTTTTCTTTTCCTGACACCCCTCAACCAAACGCCTCCCAAGTATTATCCCGGTGCCTCTAAAACTCTTGTAGTCTTATCTACAGCAAGGGATTTGATGTACACAACTTTACCCCTTTGAAGAACGAGGAAATACAAAAATGAACACTACAGGGTGCATAAGCATTAAATTGACAAAGGAAAGAGATAATTGTGTAGCGGAGAAAGAAAATGAGCAATAAAGGGGATTGGAGATGCGGTACATTATCTGTGTCTACTTCTGCAATGATCTCTCTTATTGTTTTCTCATCGCCCATGTTATACTTCTTCAAGGCTTGCTCCAATTCCTCCATAGTTATGTACCTTTAGATAGGAAAGTCAAGCAAGGCCGTACATACTCATTAGAAGATGGCGAGGGAGACCTTCAAAAGGGCAGTAGTAACGAAATTATCTAATTCTATAACATGAGAAACTTACCCACTCTTGTCCTTGTCAAAATATTCAAATGCCTTGTACAAATGTTCCTCCTTTTCCATCCTATTCATATGCATTGTGGCTGTGATGAACTCCATGTAATCAATTGTTCCACTTCCATCCACGTCAGCCTGCAATTGCAACCTTCTCAATGATTACTCATCTCATTGACTCTAAAATCTAAAGTACAAACATGTTAAATATATATTCCAACAAGTCAACAACCACTGTCCATTAAGAATCTTTCTGACCAATTTACAAATCAAGATAAAGGAGCCTGATCTAGGCTTGATCCATCTCGGGTAAACCCACCATACATGGAAAGGGGGATTAGCAGAGCTAACAAATTCATTTTGAGTTTCCCCAAAGAGGCTCAAAATTGTGACCTCACCACAGAATCACAACTCACAAATTGGTAAGTCAATTACTCTGTACTAGAATAATCCTTTGCCTAGGACTACAAGTCTACACTCAACTTCACATTGTATGGTAGTGCTAGCATATAGGTTACAAGTTACAACTCATATATATTACCAATTTTACTTCAACATGGTCTGGGTTTCGACTCCCGAAAAAGAGATTTTTCTTAAATTCAAATCAAACATCGGGATCCACAGAAGTATTAAAAGAGGACGCTGAAAATTCTGTGGAGATACTCATATACAACCATAATGTTGACAGTCACATGGTTCATGCTTTTGTTTAGCCCAATGTTCGAAATTAAAAATGCAACGTAACAATCAAGGGTGATACTAGGTAACAATCAAGGATGATTGGTTTACACTGATTCTATTACTAAAACAACAGCATTACCCCATTGCCTCAAAGGCTCCCATAATGAAAATTGCTCGACATGATTGCAGTCTTTCAAAACAGTGATTGAATAGATTGTTGGTTATGGCCAATGATCAACGCAATCACAGATAGACAAATAGAGAGCTTTAGCAAATAGATATGATACAAGAGCAAAGGTTCCAGAATCCCGACATCTAGTTCAAAGAAATATTTACGTAGCAGTGACAAGACTATAGATTGATACCTAGAATGTAAATTGATAATCGCCTGTGAAGATAGTCTTACTATTTTACAGATGTCTAATATCCGTTCTGAGGTAATTGAACAGAGAAGACAAAAGCAAAAGGTCATACCGCTTCCATTAACTGCCTAACTTCAGATTCGGTCAGTTTTGTTCCTAGTTTTGGTAGTCCAGCCTTTAACTCTTCATAAGTTATAGTTCCACTGTCATCAGTATCAATAGATTTAAACATCTCCTTCAAACCCATAATTTCTTCTTCAGAGAGGTTCTCCGCAATTACCTAAAGAGAAAAGGCATCAGGTATAAGCTTTCAAGGATTTGCCATAAAATGAAAAAGGAAATTCCTTCCAATCTCACCCTTAGAGCTACTTTCTTTAGTTTGTTCATTGCCCTGAACTGCTTCATCCTTGTTAAAACGGCAATATCAATTGGCTTATCAGAAACATCTCCATCTTCTCTCATCCATGGATGATCTACATTTAAATTCAATATCTAATGGTCACATTCAAACTCACTGGCAAAACTTGGCATCACGAATATTTAATCGAGTATGACTGTATCAGTGCAGGACTCTAATTGGATATCAGGCTCAGCGCCAGCAAGAGCAGGTAGGTTCCTTACTCCCGTTTGATTAGGGTATCTTGTCTGACTAGTCTAGAATTAATGACTTCATTACATATTTCAGGGGTAAAAAAACTTACTCAAAGCATCAAGAGCAGAAAGCCTTTCCTTAGGATCCTGCCGTAACATCTTCTTCACGAGATCTTTGGCGCTGCTGGATATCGAAGGCCACGGTTCAGATGAGAAATCAAGATGTCCCATTAGAATGGTATCAAAAATACCCTGTTCATTCTCTTCCATTGGCAAGCAAAGAAAATAAAAGTGTCAATTTAATGAGCTACAAATTATTGTCGAACATATATAAAGGGTGTCCAATCTATCTAACCATGGAGGAGTAAGGCTAAGTTAGAAACAAAACTAGGATGCCACTAAATAGTACATACTAACTGAACAATATCTAAGATTATCAGAAGCTTGATAAATGAATCAAGCTGTAAGGAATGATAAATGACGGATGAAAAGTGAAATTTTGTTCATGTGAGAGTATTTGATCACTTGAAAAATCTTCAATTATTATATCACTCCAGTGCTCCAAACCAAGAATTAAATAAACCAAGGAGTTTGCTTTGGTGTAGAATCCTAGCAATGGACAAGAGACATACCTCCCCAGAATGGTGGAACTCCGCTAAGCAGAATATATAATATCACTCCAGCGCTCCAAATATCAGCCTCGGCACTATAACTACGGCGTAAGACCTCAGGTGCTACATAATAAGCACTTCCAACAAGGTCTCTGAAGACTTCTCCTGTATCAAAGAACATCACCATGTGGAAATCAATATCAAACATACTCCGTATAAGTTGAAGTGGCTATGTACATTTTAAGTTATTACATTATTGCATTATTGCCAAATTTGTGTTAGGGTTAAATCCTGACACTTTACACCAAAATGTAATTGCCTTTTTTTTCTCCGAGAACAAAGGCAGCGAATGTATCATGTATGAGCTCGGGATAAAATTTCTTTTAAGCATAAATTTCCGGCCACCATTTCAAATTGAGCTAACAAAGCGGGAATCTCCAAGTTACAGATGGAAATTATCAAAATCAGGCAGTCTAACATGCATGATTCCAATAACACAAAGCTACCATCAATTATGCACTAGTCATAGTAGTCAACTACCACTTGCAGGCCGTTGAATAATACGTAGTATCTTCTTCATCCCCTCACATTTGCACACCTACTGTACAATGATTAGTGCCCAACTAACAGCTTATATGCTTAGACGAATCATTTGTTATGCACTTTAAAAAAAAGGTTCAACTACCAGTCTACCCTAACTAACAAACTGAATTACAAAAAACGGCATTCAAGAGTAGTCAACAATTTTTTTAAATCACCAAAGATCTTTGAACACTTTATAATGCAAGCTTCCACCTAATGTTCAATTATGAAACGGCTACCAAGCAAATTATATTTCGAAAAGTAATAATCTTGATTCAAAAAAGGTATTTTCGATTCAAATTAGAGAGAAGATTGGCATAGTAAAATTTTCAGTGTAATTAATCAAAATTAGCACAACTCTTCCCACAATTCACTAGCTAAACACAACTTTTAATACAAGCTTATGCCTATTGTTCCATTAAAATCCGGTTATCAAGCAAATTTCATCAAAGGTGTGTTTCTAAACAAATTAGGGATAAAATTGATACAATTAAACTTCAATATGTCCTCCCAAAATTCGAACAACTTCTCCAAACAACTCACTCACTAATCACAAATTCACAATTCATAACGCAATCTTCTGCCTATTGCTCAGCTAAAAAACCCGATTCTCAATCAAACACAGAATCAAAATTCAGCAAACAGAACTATCTAACTTCAAGAACAGTGGCGTAACTAAAGAGCCTAGCAAGACGGTCACCACTCATGGCAATTAAAAACTCGAAAATTTTAGTTAAAATTCGCGATTTTCTTCTTCTATTAGTAATAGTTTACCTCCTAACCACAAATACCAGCTAAAAATAACCAATTTTCCACCCACTAACTAAAAATCCTGGTTCTGCTACTGCTCAAATAACCAATTTTCCGCCCACTAGCTAAAAATCCTGGTTCCGCTACTGCTCAAATAACCAATTTTCCGACACAAATTAGAGAATAAACCTATAAAAATACCTGGCTTAAAAAACACAGAAAGACCAAAATCAGTAGCTTTAAGCGGAGAATCATCACTCTCACTCAAAAACAAGAAATTTTCGGGTTTAAGATCACGATGCATAACCCCCATAGAATGACAATTATAAACAACAGTAACAATCTGTCTAAACAATCTCGCCGCAGCTCGTTCCGAATAATGTCCCTTAGTAATTATCCTATCAAACAGTTCACCACCAGCACAGAGCTCCATAACAAGATGAACCGCGTGACGGTCTTCATATGCACCCTTGAGTTCCACAATGTTACGGTGTCCAGTTAAATGATGCATTATTTGAACCTCACGACGGACATCTTCAATGTCGTCTTGATTGATTAGTTTGCGAGTCGCGATTGATTTGCACGCGAGTAGCTGGCGCGTGTCTTTGTGTGTTACTAGGTAGGTTACGCCGAATTGACCTCGGCCTAGTTCTCGGCCGAAGATGTATGTTGACCGGACATCGGACATGGGCCGGCCCAAGACCCGGCCCATATTGGAGCTGGAGCTGGAGTTGGAGTTGGAGTTGGGTTGGGGGTGGTGCTTTGGTGGGGAAGGTGGAGGTGGGGGTTTGGGTTCGGGTTTCGGGTCGGGTTGGTGAGGTGGTTGGGAAGGAGGGGGGTCGTAGGAGCGGAGGTGGGAGAGAGTAGAAGGGAGGCCGTTGCAGTTACCCATTGAAGGAAAGACGGGTTCGATATATCCGTCTTAAACAAGAATTTGTGATGAATGAAGGAAGGAGGAGGAGATGAGGTGAGAAAAGAAAGGGATGGTGTCGGAATTTGGAAAGATGAGGGAAAGAGAGAAGGGGGGATGTGTAATTTGGGATATTTTTACACATGGATGAGTGTGACTTTTGAGTATATAACTACACATGTTGGTGAAGGATTTGGACTTTGGTTGACTAATCAATGGATGTATTCACACAGTCCATCTTGTGACGTCTCACAAACCTCTTCTACTTGCAAGCTTGTGATGTGTTCTACCCGTCATAAATGAAAATTTGTGATATTTATATCACCAATTCTCATTTGTGACGGAAGGGATCTGTCACAAGTGAGTGACGGATACCGTTTCCTCTCACAAATGATCTATGTAAGGGTGAGTGAGAAGCACATAGGAGGTGTCCCACCTTGTCCCTCTCTCCCTTTTGTGAGAGGTCACAAGCTTGTGACGGCAATAACCCGTTACAAGCAAGACGTTTTGTATTTATATATACCCTCTTTAAATAGGAAGATGTTACACACATCTAATATGTTTGAAAATTTTCATACATAACTAATGATAATGTAATATATGGAAAACTTGAGTTAATCGATATTTGTTTTTATAGCGTAGGTTAGTAATTTAACATGTGTAATTAACTATATTAATGTAATTTTTTAATTTGTTTATTTTATATATTTTGAATTATATTTTTGTTTAATTTCAGATTAATCAATTAAAATAAAATCCTAATTAAATTTGATAATCAAATTTGATTTTTACTCAAAATTTAATCGAGTTTATTC
>JAOWBH010143441.1:0-13063 GCA_028566215.1 Silene coronaria | reverse complement strand
CCACAATTAGGCGCCGCAACAAAAGACCCCCGAGCATGTCGACACCTAGCACTATGAGTATGAGTTTTAAAACAAACACCGCATAAACAAATACCCATACGCCGAAAGGTAGTCTCAGCTGCCTGAAAAACAGATAAAGAAGTAAGAGACTGACATGTGGTTACCTAAGCAACCGAGCAAGTGAAATGGAACCGTATAATATCGGGCATGACAAAGTAACCGAGCAAGTGAAATGGAACAAGGACCCACATGCACCAACCAACCCACGTCAAAACCAATAACCAAAAACCCACGCAATCACCACTAACCAAAAACCCACACAAACACAAACAAATAGCAGTCATTCCGACAACAATCACGGCGCACCCAACACCAACAGCAAGGACGGCAGGCCAAAAAAGACGCAGGGGCAGCAACCCAACGTGAACAATGGCAACAACACAATCGTGAAAAAAAATTAAAAAAAAAGGCAACAACACGACCAGACCTGCGACAGCCCTATAAGCGAACCCGAAACCGGAACGACACACCAGCGAAAAGGCGATGCGACGACAGGTCAAAAGGAAACCAGACAAAGGTTCTCCCCGCCGGTGATAAGCTGCTCCGACTAAGCCACGCTGAAAAGCCCGAACTACGCAAACCCGAAAACAAACACCTAAGACCAAAACACCCGACTGAAATATTAGAGTTGGTGAGGGTATGGGCGGCTGTAGGGGCGGCAGACGCTAGGAAGAAGACAGGTAACAGGCGAACCACGCGAAATCGACAGCCGAACCCTAAAAGAGAAATGGCAAAAAAAAAAAAAAAAAATTATTTATTATTATTATAAACGAGAACTTTTATTAAGATCAAGAGAAAATTTCTACAAGAAATTGGTGGGAAGCCGAGATACTATATGGGCTCCTACTGCCTTAGCAATAGCAAAGCTAAGTCTAGTAAAAATAAAAGGTGCAGCCTGCGCCCCGGCATCCTAGGATACAGAAAATTTCCGAATCCGCCTAAGCAAGGCAATACCATCCGTCTCCAACTCTCCCAGCAAAGAAAAAAAGAAAGGCGAGAAGCCATAGTCGAGCCCGCACACAAAGCTTGATACTTGACACACTTGCGCCGAGCAGCATCAACCACCACCCGTCCGGGCACGAAGCCAGACAACCCAGACTGAGTCAAGGGGGGAGACTCGGTCAGATCCACGCGCACATCACGGCCCCCGTCCCAAGAATAAAGCATCTAATTTGCAGGACGCAAGGACCGGTCATGCTCATCGATCAAGCCAATATCTACCACCTTATCGACAGAGATCCCAGATCGGAAGCAGATATCTAAAAGGGTGTCGCGAACGATATTATGTCGATGTTTAATACCAACAGCGCCAGTATACGACATAGCATGATCCCCGTAGATATCCCCATCAAAGACCCGAGAACAAGCAGAGCACGACCCAGGCACCAAAAACATAGGGATACTTAACCGATAGCTGAGCACACAACGGTAAGTCCTACCGTTCATAGTCTGCCCCAACCCGAAAATAGGGACCGCATATAGCCAATCAGATGCGTGACCACCCTGCTGAGACTTTCATAACGCAACCTTCCGAGGAGTCAAAGAGAAAACCGATTCTGCAGTAGCAACAACCCTCGCGAAATATATGTCTGCCAATTTCTTCATAAGTTTGGGGGGAGCGATCTCACTTGGATTATGTAGGAAGTCAGAACCCGTAGCCTCACTAAACACACTCAAAGCCGCATCAAAAGAAGAGCAAGTAGCCAGTACACCAGAAGTCCGCAAGAGCTTAGCTTGTAGTTATGCAGACTGCAAATGGGAAGCCAGAAATGCATAATGTAGAACATCCCCAACAGCATACACTCCAAGCCCTCCGAAGGAAAAAAGAAGGGTGGCAAGCCGCCATTGCCAGTCACCGAACACAGGACCAGACGCAGTAGTAATACGCTCCAAATAGGAACGAAGGCCCGAGTTGAAGGAAAGCTGTGCTGACCCAAAAACAGAAGGGGGCAAGTACGTAAAGCAAAATAAAGCTTCGAAATACCAGTACAAGCTCGATGCAACAACAGCTCGCATTGCGGATCATCAATCAAAGCAACAGAATCCATAAGCGTGATGGTCTTATCCAATCTGCTCACTACAAGCTCGCTGCTGAAATCGTGACACGTACTCAAAGAACCAAGGACTTCGACACCACGCAGCGGCCTAGCTATAGCGGGGGGAAGACATCAGGAAGTCTGCTCCTGGGATCTTCCGTAGGCTAAAAAACCTCGGTTTTACCGACATTAAGATGAAGACCAGATCGAGGACCATCTTCCTTAATCAGCTCCAAAACCTTCCCCACGACCAAGGTATCCCCCACGATGGTGCCATCATCCAAGTACCAAGACTGTAAAGTCAAGTCGAAGGAGTCCCTGATCTTACAAACCAAAGGATGTAACACCACGGCAAAAAGCAAAGAACCTAACGGATCACCCTGCTGAACCCCCTAACAAGAGCACAAGCTGTGCCCACCATAAAATAAACGGGCAGGAGTAGAATAACAAAACTCCAACTAACATGAAAGAAAAGGGCAATGAATGCAAACCTCCCGTAACATGAGCTTACGATCAACCATGTTGAAAGCATTCTGAAAGTCTACCGGCAACATAGAAAGGCACACCTCATCCCCTCGAGCCTCAACAAGCCGATTCATGGCATGCAAGATAGCCTCGCCTCCACCGGAAACCCCGACGCCAAACTGGAGACCAGCAAAATAGCCACTCAATGACGGCCCAACCAGAAAAGCACCAACCTTAGAGACCAGCCGTCTCCAAATCGTATCCACAGCAATAGGACGAACGCCGCCGCCAGGTATAACAAGCGGGGTGAGCGAGGCAGTAGCAATGTACTCCCCCAGAACCTGTGGAGTGTGGACATCGGCCCTCAAGGAAAAGATTGACAACCTTAATCATAGAGGCGATCAAATCATCTAAAACGGCAACAGAAGCCCCGCTCAGACAATCCAAAAGATGTTGGGCACGTAAACCATCCCTCCCACGAGAAGTGCCATACGGAAAACCCCTAATCACAACAACAATCGACGCGGCCGCAGTGAGGGGATGGTGATTAGTCGGCAATGGAGGCAAGGTGGGCGGAGGGACGATGGGGTGCTTTTCTTTCAGAACTGTAAGAGTATCATCGGAGTAAAGAGCAACGCCGGAAGAAAAAAGTACCCAAACGGCAGCAGTATAATGACCATCACAAATCTTCTACCGGCACTGCCTAATATTAAGCTCATTCAAGTCAAGATCCTCCTCCACACTAAAAGAAGAAGAAACCTCAGCTAAAGTGTTCTGAAGAAGCTGCAACAGACCATCTGGCACACCCCAAGTACGAATGACAGAAGTAATACTCTCCTCCAGACGCTGTCGCCGAACAACAGATCTACACTCAAGGTTACTCCCCCGGGAAAAGGTCTTCAGTATACAAAGCGACAACACAAGCAAGTCAACCCAGCAGGAGAGATCACTAGGGGAGGTATCCACCTCATCTAAGGCCCCCTTGAGTACCCGATCAAACCTAAGACGACACTTAGGAAGGATGGATTTAACAGTACGTAGCCCCTTAGACAACAACCGGTCAAGAGAAGCCACGGTAAAACCAGTATCAGGGCCCCCCACAACTTCAGGAAAAAGCGAAATAATCGGATAAGAGTGACGGGGAATATCATAAAGAACAAAACGAACAACCCCATCACCACAATTAGGCGCCGCGACAAAAGACCCCTGAGCATGCCGACACCGAGCACTATGAGTATGAGTTTTAAAACAAACCCCGCATAACCAAATACCCATACGCCGAAAGGTAGTCTCAGCGGCCATAAAAACAGATAAAGGCAGAGGTGAGCATGATTGACTGACGCGTGAATACAGTGTCGATCATGGAGGTGAGCGATCATTGCAGTTTTAACGAGGCCATCGCGACCTACATTCCGGCACCCACAAAGGCCCCCAAAAGTACAATGGAACCGTACAGTATCGGGCATGAATAAGAAGCGGTGGCACGAAATAAACTCAAAACAAACACGTTAAAACCAGTTGCATAACCTTAGGCACGCATGAATAGATGCCCAAACTACCAATATCAACAACCCAGAAGTCAAACAAGCAAAGAACCAAGAAAGGGATGAAGAATAGCAAGGCATACAAGCAAGAAAATGAAAAGAAGAAAGTCAGCAAAAGGTTGATCGAAAAGAAGAAAGTCAGCAAGGCCCCAAAAAGCTCACGCACATGCATAAACCATACGCATGAAACAGTGAACCACCGCCGATGCAACCAGTACGTGACACCAAGTAGGTCCAGTGCCGACAGTAAGGGACCACCACTGTCATGCGGCAACCTATACAACAAAATAAGAACTCTGCAACATTTCAACACCAACGCAGCGAATCCGGTAACGGGACAAAAGCAGTAACCTTGGGTAAGGTATGGCGAAGCCGGCAAAAGGTGAGGTGAAGCCAGCAAAAGGTTGATCGACTTTAGGGGTAGACGACAACCAACAACAACCACCGGCCGAACCAGGACCACCGACCAAACCAAAAAAAACCCTAGAGTCGAAAACCGCAGAAAACCCAAAACGAAAACGCAAACACAAAGGAACGAAACCCCGGATGAAATAGTAGACAAGGCACGGCTAGGGGCGTGAGGCCGGCGTCCGGCCAACAGTGTCGGCGACACGTGACGACAGGAACAACACCCCAGAAAAGAACCCTAAAAGTAACCCTAAACGACGATTGAACCACCAACGACCACCTCAACCTGACGACGTGAGGTCTAATTATTATTATTATTATTATTATTATTATTATTATTATTATTATTATTATTATTATTATTATTATTGCAAGAAAATCATCTCCTCATTTTATTCATCCAAAAAGGGTAAAAAATGAATAGTAAATCTTACAAGAGCTAACCTTTAAACTTCTATACAATCTATAGAGCTTAAATGCTCTCATATCCATTCATACAATCCACTATTGTGTTATATACACTTGCCTTGCAAAAAGCTAGAGCTCTAATACTAACTATGGTTTTAAGAAACTTTGTTAGTTGAGTTGTTGTCCTCTCCCGTTCATAGAATATCTTAGCATTTCTCTCTGCCCAGATTATATAGATAGTACCTGCAAGCCCATATAAAAACCAATTCGTACGCCAAGCTTTGCCATGTCTTCTATGGTTGATCCACTAAATCTCCTGCCAGTAGCTTTTCCTTTACCTGTTAATTCCCATCCAGTGTAACATCCCTTGTCAGATCTCCTTAGAATATGTACACTGGAAAAAGAGATGTTTATGATCCTCTAATGTTTCTTTACATAAGTTTGCATCTATTGATAAAAATCAACCCATTTGCTTGTATCTTATCTAAAGTGGCTAAACATTTCTGAATCGCCATGGCTGCTACAATTTTATGCGAGGGAACAATTGTATTGTTGTGCAAAATTTTCATCCCATTAGAAACTGGCTCCTTGGTTCTAAAAATTTCATAAGCTTTAGTGACTGAAAAATGGTGATGTTGAATGCAACCCTGAATGACATCCTTAGCTGACTGGGTCCCTCTGCAAGTTGAACACATGTATCTCTCACAAAAATGATGCCTTTTAAGCTAACAGAGTACATGTCCTAAGCTGTAATGTCTCATATGCTGCATTCTTGAAGGATATAGGGCTTGTGCCAAATTTGCCAAACATTATCCCCTACTTGATCAACTTTCCAAACCCACTTAAGTAACAATGCTCTATTTCAGGAGAGTAGTTCTTTAACTCCAAAGCCCCCCATCTGTCCAAGGCAAGCAAATAGATTTCCAACTTTTCATGACCATATGCTTTTTTCCCTCACGAGAGTTCCAAAAGAAATCTCTACTGATCTTATTAATAAGCTTAATGATTCCTTTAGGCAAGAGCAGACTAGCACACCAATAGTTTTCAAGTCCAAAGACAATGGAATTAATTAATTGGACCTTACCAGCATAAGTGAGTGATTTAGAAGACCAATGGCAGATAGCTCCTTAAATCTTCCTAATCAGCACACTAAAATCCTTCTGAGTAAGACGAGCAATAGTTACAAGAATTCCTAAGTATCTGAAAGGGAAGCTACCCTGGGCAAACCCAGAATAATCAAGGATCTCGTTCTGAATGGCCTCTTGAACACCTCCAAAGTATATAGAAGTTTTGTCTTTGTTGGCCATTAACCCAGACATGTCCCCAAACTTTTGTAAAACTCTGATCACCTCTGCAACTGATGGAAGATCTCCTCTTGTGAAAATCATCAAATCATCAGCAAAGATGAGATGAGTCAACTTGATTTGAACACATTTAGGGTGAAAGGAAACCTTCTTCTGCTGGTTCATAACCCTTAAGTAACTAGAGAACACCTTCATGCTTAAGACAAAAATGTATGGAGATAGTGGATCACCCTGTCTAACTTCATTTTTCCCTTTAAAAAATCATTGAATAGAGCCATTAACCTTAATGGAAAACCATGATCCAGTTAGACAACTCATGATCCTGATAATGAATTTTGGTGGAAAGTCGTATATCTTAAGCATTGCAGAGGTGAAATTCCACTGAAGGGTATCAAATGCCTTCATGATGTCCACTTTCATTAAAAATCTAGGAGTAATATTATTCCTATTATAGTTCTTGACTGGAGCCTGAGACATCATGATTTTCTCAAAGATGTTTCTCCCTTTAAGAAAGGCAGCTTGCTCACCTCCAACAATTGCAGGAAGAAGGCTTTGCATTCTCTAAACCAAAATTTTACTAATTGTTTTATACAAGGTAGAGCAGCATGAAATAGGTCTATAGTCTTGTACACTCTGAGTAACTGCCTTTTTGGGATCAAGGAGATGACAGTGGAATTAGCTTGCTTGGAAATTTTCCCAGTTTTAAAAAATATAACACCGCATCACAATAATCTTTCTCAATTAAATCCCAAGTTTTCTTGAAGAATTCAGAAGTGTACCCATCTGGCCCAAATCTCTTATCAGATCCAATACTGAATAAAGCACTCTTAATCTCTTCTCTGCTAACATGAGCTTCCAGAGCAGTCCAATCCTCATCCTGAATAGTAGGCCCCTTGGACAAAAAGTCATAATCCAGATCACTAAAATTAGCTTCTTCACCCATGAGACCAGAGTAATAGTCAATGAAAGCATTAACAACATTATCCAATCCAGTTTTTAAGTGACCTTGTTTATCTTCAATAGCTCCAATGATCTGCTGAACTTGCCTTTCTTTTTTTCTAGCAAAGAAGTGATTTGTGCTAGAATCATTATGAATGATGTCTTGACTTTTGGCTCTCTGCTGCAACATACTCAGTTCATTAGCTTTGAGATTGCAAAAAACTTCCTGCAACTTTTGCTCCTCCTGAATTAAAGCATTAGATAAGGGATTTCCCTGCAACCTTAACTGACAATCATACAAATTTGCCCTGGCTATATGAACTCGTCTACTCAAATTAGAATAGTGAGCCTTATGCATAGAAGTGAGATCAGTTTTCAAGGCCTTCAATTTGCTATATAGTATGTGTATAGTAGTACCATAATGCTTTTCCTTTTATCTCCTCTCCACAATAGCATTATATAAAAGATTGCTAGTCCAGCAGTTAAAGTAAAATGCCTCTGGACAACAACATTCTGTAAGAATGTGACCACCACTGGTGAGTGGTCAGAAACTCCAGAAGGTAAGTAAGCAGTAGTAGAATTAGGGCAAGCACACAACCGTTTATAATTTGCCAGGGCCCTATCAAGTTTAGACCAAACTCGCGTGCCCACCTCTTGCTTATTGGTCCAAGTAAAGTCACACCCAATGCCATTAAGATCAACTAACCCTGCTTGGAGAATACTTGCATTAAATGCAAAGATGTGGTCTATGACAGGAACATTAGGACTTATTCTTTCATTAATATCCCTAACCACATTAAAATCTCCCATGATGAGCCATTCCTTATTAGCATCTGCAATATGCTTCATACTCCTCCATAAATCCTTCCTTTTGCTTTCATCAATGTAAGCATAGACAAAAGTTAAAAGAAAGGTAATACCAGTGCCATTGTGAGTCACCTTGCAATGTATGAACTGGTCACTGGAATCAATGAACTCAACAATAATTGGCTGGATTCCAAATCCACAAAATTCGTCCATTGTAATGATGTTGATGATTAGTAATGACCTTATAGTTAAGAAACTTATCTTTAATAATGCATTTGAGTTTGTTAGCTTTAACTCCAGTATCCAAAATACCCATTATGTCAATCTTATTATTTGCAATAAACTCTTTGGCCTCAGTCTACTTTAGGGATTCATTGAACCCCCTAATATTCCTAGTTGCAATCTTCATGGGAGAATATCAAGAGGTACTGGACCCCCTATACAATCTGTATCCACTTGTTGAACATCCTCTAAAGCTTCAGAGAACTATAAAGCATCATACTTGTTTTCCATAAAAATAGTTTGGCAGTTAGGTCTTGTGTCTACGGGTCCTGAGTGCTTTACAACTGACTCTCTTGCATGTTTACTCCCACTACCAGCAGCAGATGAGCCAAGCCCTTTGCATCCTAAGCCACCCTGATTAGCTTGAGTGACAACAGGCATCAATTGAGCAGTTGAGGTACCAGTACCACCTAACCCTAGACCTTCTGAAGACTCAAGATTGCCTGAACCTAGTGGGCCCCTCCTCTTAAGTATAGTAACAACTTTCTGCTGCCCTTCATTCTAACCTAGCACTTGAGGTTCTTGATGCCTTACATGAGTAAAAAAAGCCTTATCCAATGTTGGATGGTCCTGTGAAACCCCTGACTTACCACCTACCTCTACGTATCCTGAGCCATTGAAAGAAGAAGTAGATTTGTGAACCACTTTAGAGTAGGGAGGAACAAGTATATACACCTTCTTGGCTCTTGGAGAAGCTGGCTTAACACCAGAATCCTTTTGCCATTTACAAGAGTGAATTTAATGCCCCAATTTACCACATCCCTTACAGTGAAAGGGTAGCCACTCATATATCACTCTCTGAACAGATCTATTACAAAAAGAAGTTTTCAGCAAAATGGTGTCTGGTAACTGTGCAGAGACATCCACCTCAATGAGAACCCTTGCAAAAGACAACCTTGTCTTCTCAGTAGTAGGATGATCCGCAAACAAGGGCTTTCCAATCTTACTTGCCTATTTACTTAGGATAGTATCAGTCCATACGAAAGGATCAAGAACAGGAAAGAGCACCCAAATGGGTAAGACTGAAACCTTCTCCATTTCTTAAGAAAAACTAGGGGATCATTGCTTCAGGACCAAGGAGTATTGTCCTATTTTCCATGGCCCTCCCTTCAGAATAGCTTGCAGACTATCCTTAGACTCAGATCTAAAACTGAATCAACCCTTTTGAAGTATTGAACAGTAGGTTTCTGAATATTATTCCAACGCTTGTTTAGGAAATCCTGAACCATTTTCAATGTGGGTTTTGCATCAAGAATATTTCCCATCAAAGTATTTTCCCAAAATTTCAATTCCTACTAAATATCATCAACCCCCACATTAATGATATCAGAATCTAAACTTGTTTTATCAAATAACAAATTCATCCCCAATTTCTTCTGAGAATTAACAATCTAGTCCAATTTCTAGGACTTGAAGTTTGAACAGACGAATCCTTAGAAATAGGTTGCTCAAGAACATGATTATCCAATTCATTTATATCATTAACAAAAGGAGGAACCAATTGTGCCTCACTGTTCATCACAACATTCACATCTGCAACAACTTCAACATCCTTATGAACATTTAAAGAATTATCAAGCAAAACAGGGTCCATCAAATGCTCCCCTAATTAACAAACAACATGGGTGACCAGGGTATCATAAATTTCAGTGGAATCACCATGAAAATCAAAGATTCGAGTATCATCTGCTTGACCATCTCCTAAGCAATTTATTCGTTGAGTTTCTTTCTGTGGTCGTCCTCTCCCTCGAGCCATAGTGCAACGATGTGGGAACGAAGATCGCACGATGTTGAGAGAAAATTCTCTTACTAGAACTAGAGAGAGAAGAAAACTACTGCTGCTGCTGTTACTACTACACCTCATGCTGCTGCTGCTACTACTACTGCTGCTGCTGCTACTACTACTACTACTAGTGCTGCTGTTACTGCTTCTACTACTGCTGCTACTACTACTAGTCTACTACTACTACTACTACTGCTGCTGTTGCTATTACTATTACTCATACTTCTGCTGCTGCTACTACTACTACTGCTACTGCTTCTACTGCTGATGATGCCGTCGCCGTCACCGCCGCCACCACCACTACTTATTTATTTATTTATTTATTAATTATTATTACTATTATTATTATTATTATATTAATATTCACTATAAAAATATTATTAATATTGATAATAATATTAATTAATCATCATCATTATTGTTATTATAATGAATATTATGATTATTAAAATAAATAATATTTATATTAATATAGAATACAATTACTAATATTAATATTAATAATAAAATTATTATTAATTAACTAATAATATTATTAATGACATTGTTACTATTAATTTTGATATTTTAATATTAGTATTTTACAAATACTACTATTGTTAATATTATTAATTTTTTTATTATTACATAATTGAGTTTTTATATGCAAACTTTAGTCTTTCACATATACTTTTTCATAAAATTTTCATTAGTACCTTTTTCACCTAAAACCGAACCTAATGAACTCTTAAATTAATATTTTTTTTAATTTCTCCATAAAACTTAATCTAATTACTCAAATGGCTTAAAAGATGGGTTCTAAATTACCAATAATAAAGTAATTTACTTGTTTATCAATTATTATAATTATTATTATTATTTGTTGAGATATAATTAATTAATCAAATTTTATTTGTTTGTTAACGATGAAATTAAGGTTTTTTTTAAGTTTTTATTTATTTAATTAATTAATTAAATTAGGATTATTGGTGGTTCATGGTGCTACCTAATTACTCAAATTAGGAAGATACTTACACGGGAGAGGATTTGGACAACAATCTTCTAATTACCTAATTCAATCTAATTCAATCTTCTAATTTTTCAATTATTAAAGATTATTCAAACAGAAAGCAGGTAATTAATTCATTTATCCATCATCACTAATTAATTGACCTTTTGTTGTAGGTTTTTATCTTTTATAATTATAATTAGGGTTTATCATTGAAACTAATTAAGAGTTAACTGGTGTGGGATGTGGTAATATTGGTATACTTGAATGCCGCCTGGCAAAAAGGACAACATAAGTGATCGCCATGGCTGTTCGACTCAAGCATGTACTCCATACATTTAAAACGAAAAATAGCACTCAAACGGTAATGTCCTACGTAGTAGGACAATTAGCCATATTTTTCAACGGACGAAGCGTTCAACAATTTAATAACCTCCTCCCAACTTAAACTTACGAGTGCAACTCCACCGCCGGCAATGTAGTCGGCTGGTGAACCACCTCCTCCCAACGTCGGCAATAGTAGTCATAGGGTGGGTGAAATGAGAAGGGTGTAATTGTCAATAGTGTACTACGATAAGTAAGATGTGTACCACGAAAATCAGCACAGTAATGTTTTTCTTCATATAATAATAATAATAGTTATTATTTGGGTTATTTAACGGGAATAATTCAAACTATTATCCAGCTTCTTAAAATAATTCCAACTACGATTTATCCTAAAATAATCTCAATTTTTGATTTTATATTCTTAAAATAGTCTAGGTGACCCCGTACTGGTTAAACATGTCATTTTTTTTTACTTTCTAATTATAAGAACAAGGGAAAATGCACGTGATACCCTCAAGGTTTCACATTTTGCCCGAAATATCCAAATTTTCCATCCGGAAAACTTTAAGAGGTCATAACTTGTGTTTACAAGCTTAGAAAGTTATGGATTTTTTTTTCCAAATTGATCATCTTTCCTAAAACTACGACTTGAAAAAAAAGATTGTCGAGTTTCAAACTCGTGACTGAGAGATATGGTCACTCAAAGTTTGTTTTTCAAAAAAAACTCTGACGTAAAAAATCTCTTTACGACAATTTTTTTTCGTAGTTCTCAGAAAGATGACCGATTTGAAAAAAAAAATTATCACTTTCTGAACTCGCAAACATGAATTATGGGCTCTTAAATTTTTCCGGAGCAAAAAATTAGGCATTTCGGGCAAAATGTCAAAACTCAAGAGCACCGCGTGCATTATTATCTGTAAGAACAAACATATCCTCACTATTTACCATTCATCCATGACTAACCCACCCACATCTTCATAATCATTCATCAGTCAACATAGATGGGACATATCTTCCCACATCTCCTCTAACCACCGACGACCTGTAAACCACCTCACCATCATGGTCGACGCCCGCCGAAGACCTCCCTCGCACCATTTATGCGAGAACCATTACTCCCTTAAATTAACACTATCACCATGCTCCACCAATTAAACCACTACAACAACCGTCTCCGTGCTGGAATCAGACTAATTACTGACCTTTCACCCACCAAAAATGAATCTGGAACAATCTCTATCTTTGTTGATGATGATGCAATTTTTACTCAGATACACATAATCTTTTAAAAAAAATCGGGATTTCAGAGAATTTTTTAGGGTTTGGGATTTTAATTTTTTAGAGTTTATTTGGTTAGAATTTTAAAAGGTTAAAGATTGGTTCAAAAGTTGATTCGTTTAATATTGCTATCAGGAAAGGTTATGGGTTATCAATTTATCATCTTCCACCCAAAATCTAGTATCAAGAGTTTATGGATTATGAGTCATTGATTATTCTGTTTTATTCACTACCCAAGTCATTTTCCAATTTTTTCGCAAGCATCAGAGCATTCAGGATATGAGCTTTTTTACAAATATATAACCTCTTTTTGGTTTTCTAATCACTAATACTTACAAGTCTTGGTAATCATTGCTACTCAACCTTTTTTATTAGGAGGTGAGTAGGGGTGTGCAAAATCCGGTCCGGACCGGAAAAATGGGCCGGTCCGGACC
>JAOWBH010143431.1:0-13064 GCA_028566215.1 Silene coronaria | reverse complement strand
GAATCTTCCCAAAATACTCTCAAGTTTGCATCACACGTGTGTTCTGTTTTTGGACCCACACATAATGGCGTTAATTTTTCATTAAAAATCTACACCAAACTACAATTTAGAATAACTCAAGCTTGTTTTTGAGTGTCGGAACTAATTAATTTAACCGAAAATGACTTTAAACCTAAAATGATTAGAAAAAAATGCCATGACAAAAGAATTAAAACAAAATCTACTATGTATCAAATAAAGTAGAATTTTTTGTGGTTGCGGATGGTCTTAGTGATTGAAAATTCTACTGATATCATATATTGTCAAATGATTAACACGTTTACACACAAAAAACTCGACAAACCCATAAGAGCATGTTTACTAGAAACTCTCCAATATGTTTTTCAATTGGTTTCCACAATTAGAGAGCACAAAATACATGTTTTTCTCATACAATGAGAGCTCTCCAAAGAGAGAGAGGGGTGCTTTCCATGCAAAAAATTAGAGAGTAGCTCTCTTCCAAGAGAGCTAACTCTCCATTTCACATGTGAGTGAAAGAATTTATTTAACAAATTTTTTTAATGTAAATATAAAAAAAAAAGTGGGTCCGATATTTTAGATGGAGAGCACATTTAAGAGTTTTATTATTGTAGAAGAAAATTTGATGTTATCTCTCTAATGAGAGAGGGTGCAAATAGAGAGTAAAATAGATGCTCTCCATTTTTATTTAGTAAACATGCTCTAACAAATGAACAAATTGGAATTTTCTTTTATGTTGTCTCGTGTGAAAGCAAAAAAAAGGAACACGTGAATATCACTAAAATAGTAATCCGTAGAATAGTAGATGCCGTAAGTTGGCTAATTCCATAGCACCACAAAGAGTGAAAGAGGTGTTCAATTGTACACATGGAAGAAATGTGTGGTTTGTGTGGAGAGTCGACAAATTTAATTATCCAAGTGTACCATTATGTTCCTACTTTTACGCTTTTTCACCCATTTTTATGCCACGGGTCTAGAATTATTCATGTAGGTAAATAAGACAAAAGTAGAGTATCTATAGAGTAACAATGCTCATACGTAGATAAAGATAAGACATTTGTGATTCTCTAGGCACTTTTGATTTTTGCCTTATCTACGAATGTGATGATATTTAATCAATCACAAGCTTGTTACAGGTATAAATATTATCTTCCGCTTCTGTTTTTTTAGGTTCATCCTATGATATAGGACGGTCTTAATAATAAACTTGCTGGAAGAACACTTACTTCCTCCATTCAACTCCACACTACCACTTTCTATTTTCCACACTATTCACAAATCAACATTTAATTTCAATTTTCTCTCAATACACAAGTGAAAAAATATTCATGTGGGATCTTGTTTGATTCGTCTTTACGAGTACAATAAAAATATCTAACTTTTATAATTTTTGCAAATACGTAACTAACGATATTTATCGCGTAAAACATGCATTGACAAACGTGAAAAAAGAAAGTGGTAGTGTGGAGTTGAATGGAGAGAGTATTTCTCTAAGTATAAAAGTGAAGTCCTTTAGAAGTCCTTTAGAGGCTTCCCATTGGCGGAAACATTTATGAAAAAATTAGCAGTGGGGCCTTATTTACTCTCTCTCCTAAAATTATCATTCAATTTAATTAAATTAACCTCTTCTAACCTCAATTACTATTACTGAATTCATGCAAACGAATATAATCTAACGACCATATGTAAATGTATTTATACAATTTAATACATTATTAATGCAATTAATATAATTTAATTATAAAACTTACTGTAGTATTGTTTGTTCGCAATGACGAAGCTATGCCTGGGCCCGATGGGCCACTGCCCGGGCAAGTATTTTTAGAATAACTATTAAACTAATAGGTTATTAAGCAATGAAACGTTTGTGACATAATGGTTGAGTAGCTGGTACATAAGTTTCTGCATAGATACTGAGGTCATGGGTTTGAGGCAAGAGAACTATGTATTTTATTTATTTTGCTTCCTACAATTTTCTAAATTTATCAATACTATTATATAATTCCAGAAATCAATGGATTTTAATGTAATTACTTAAATTTATACAAATTAATTATATTATATAGTTTATAATCATACACTGTGTGATGGACCCGAACAAGGGATTTTAATATAAATATTATATAGTTTTGATTGAAGAATAAATTTAGAGAATATTAGAATATGGTGATTTTCCTTAAAATAAACACGTCACACTTATGGTTGTAATTAGTATCATCATATAATTATACATTTATTTAACAAATACAATTTATGTATGTTATACTTTGGAAGCTATTAAAAGGTAAATAAATCAAACTAGATTTCCAATATATATAATATTGCATAATTATTTCGATTTGATTTAATGCACATATGTAATATTTATATAAATATATAACCTTTTAAAATTGCACGGCTAAATAGTAAAAGTAGTTATGTTATTAGTGAAAAGAGTTGTAGTAACATTGAATATAATAATACGTTAATACTCACTCATTGAATAATCAAAATAACTATATTAGCAATATTAATGCGACAGTAGTAAAAGTAACAATAATTACGGCGTGAGTAGTGAAAGTAACCGTAGTAATAACGAGTGTAATAAAAGTAACAATACTAACAACAAAAGAAAGCATATATAACCAATTAGTTAACTAAATTTAAGTACAATATTAATAGCGGGAGCCGGGAGTAGTGAATTTGTCTCATAATTTATTTCATCGTAATTTTATTTAATTGAAAATATGTTTATGTAGCCCTGTCAAACATTCGTGCCGAGATGACATTTGTGTGGCTCGAAGAAATACAACTCGGTCCGCCCTCGACACATCCTGAGCTCCTACACCGTATCCTCGCTCTTAATTTTTTGATATTATTTAAAAATAATGCTCAAACGAATGACCCGGTCCACCCTTGAGCCGCTCCTCGACTTGGACCAGGCCGGTTCTAGGTTCACCTCCATCAAACCTGGCCCGACCTGGCAAATGTTCTAGTTCGCACGTTCCAAATGTTTGACTAGAGCTAGTGTAATTCCCTTGTCGCTTATTTGACCTCAAAACAACATTCGTGAATCGGGAGAAAACAAAACCAACCTAATGTAAAATCAACAATCAACAATCAACAATCAACACGACATAAATCAGATTTGCATCAAGTAACAAAACAATGGTGGAATTACACCTCCAATAATTGCACCTGCCATAATGCCACTAAATCTCTCTTGACGTTTGTTTCATATTTTCATGGATGATGGACCACTTGTTACTCTTGCAGCTGGAAATGCTGACCTATTATTGTTATTGTTGTTATTATGTTTTTATTATGACAATATGACTCTCTTTATCTCGTTCAATTGTTACGATTATTAAGGTAAAGAGAAAGGAATTAGTATATTATTATAAAAGAATTCATAAGCAACTTGAAATAAGTAGAAAATGTATTGGTCTACTCAGGAGTCAGGGCACTCACATGGGTTAATTTAAAGGAAATGGTAAATTATTGACTGAAACATCGATAAAAAGAAAGTGTAAACTATTGACCGAGACGGAGGAAATATTATTATTATTTGAATATGATCTAAAATCCGAATTAAACTGAGACTATCAACTTAACCCTAGTGTTTGGGGTTGTGTAAATTATAATAATATAAGAAAAAAAAAAAGTCATTATCATTAAATAATTCGATAATAACACACCTAAAATGATCAAACCTACTTGATTGCGACTCAAATTTTCTTAAATTCTAAATGATCCAAAATGGTTAACCTGTTTGCCAACCGTTGAGTCATTTTGAGATACGTTATTTAAAAAGTGGCTAAGGGACAAGGGTTGTATGATTGATTGATTAGTAGCCTGGACTAAACATACGTGTTTTATTGGTTATCAATTTGACAAATTATTCTTTTATCTTGGTTATCTCAATGTAGATGATATTTCATTATTTTGTTTATTAGGTGTAAATTCATATTGATTATTTTAGGTTATTTTGGTACTTTGGCTCGAGTTAGTTAACACTTGGGTAATAAAGGGTGCCGCTAATTACGTATCATGTAAAGCATTGGTCACATTAATGACATGATAGAACGCTAATAATACATGAAAATTTGAAAATCACCGAAAATTAATGAAAGTTTGTCACAAAGAGTCAAAGAACACAAGCTTTTGCTACTAAAAACATTGTTACGTTGTTATTCATCGTGTATCGAGTGTCCATCGAGCTTAATACAAACAACTATACAAATATAAATACAAATACAAACACAAAAAGCTAGAAACATAATATAAATTATTTTCTTATGACACTCTTAGCGCGCTGCAGACGGTCAGAGGGATAACCTCGACGCTTGATTGAGAGTCAAAAGAGGATCATCCCGCCTACTCTTAGCGCGCTGCAGACGGTCAGAGGCTCTACATACGGAAAACTTAGGAATCAATTTACGAGCCTCCAACAATTCCTTTGAGCCTATGGTACAAAATTGGACCATTTCCACTTCGTCAGCCTCTTCCATCCTTTGCAACCATAGCTGCTGTTTCCTCTTCTTGTTTCTCATTGGCCATCAGCATCAAGCTTAGCCATAAGCGTACGAAGACGGTCTCTCGTCGTTCTATTTGTCTCTCGCCAAAAAGAGTAACAAGTTCACCAAGGAGACCGAGTAGCTAGGGTTCTAACTACAATGTCATTGGTCGGTACAGCAAGCGCAGTCCCACGTAAATTCATCATCAAATCGTCGCTTGCCATTGGAGCAAGTTCGATATAAATAAGAAAATGATAATGCAACTACTTTTTATGTTAACTAGTGTAGATCTCGTCTAATTCTTACACGGTATTTATTGATTATTTGTTTAATTAATACATTATTTTTTTTTTTAATTGATAGCTCATTAATCTTTCACATATTTCATACTTATATTTTGAATTAAGAAAAAAAATTAAAATAGAAAAAACTAATTAATAGAGTTGATTAATATTATGAGATTTGTATTTTATTGTTTTTTTTAATAACACGAAACTAATTATGAATAATATCATTTTATAGTTTTTTACTCAAATTTCTTTAATAGTTTTTTTTTGACACAAAACTAATAATAATAGTAATAATAAAAATATACAGTGTTTTACATTAATTTTTAAAGCTAATACTAATTTATTATAATGATTTTTTAATTAAATTGTATGAATACATGTACAGTATATAATAGTGGTTTTCTTATTAAAATTATGCATTTTGGAGATAAAATTTCAAGGAGACTTAATCTTTTAGTATACTAGTATTGGTGCCCGGTTTCGCCCGGGCTACCTCTACTTAACATTAAAATTTATTTTCAAGTAAATAAAATTATTTAAAGTTGCATAACTCATAAATTTATCATTAATTTATTTATCTATAATATATCTTAAAATTACAATAAAATAAATTATAAGACAAATTTACTACTCCCGCTATTAATATTTTACTATTATTAATGTAACAGTAGTAATAACATTTCACAACTCCTCTCGTAATCATGGTTACTTTCACTACTCCTACCATAATTATTATTACTTTCACTACAACCACATTAATATTGATAATTTCACTATTCCCGTTGTTGCTTATATTACTTTCACTACTCTCGCTGCTAATATTGTTTTAATAATTTTCATAATATAACATACTTATATTATATTTATGTATGTTAAATAATTAATATCTTTATACATCTAATAAATTATACTGTATAGTTTAATAAAATTGCATAGATTTTCAATTTAATATATAATTCTATTCTATTATGAATTAATACCATAAGTCGGTATGTTTATTTTAAGGAAAATCACCATATTTTGATATTCTCTAAATTTATACTTTAACCAAAACTATATAATATTTACATTGAAGTCCCTTGATCGGGTCCATCACACAATACTATCGATTTAAAACTATATAATATAATTAATTTGTATAGATTTCTTTAATTACATTGAAGTCCCTTGATTTCTGGAATTATATAATAATATTGATTGATATGGTTTTTCTAACATATGCCCTAAGAGCACACGTTAATAATTTAAATGTGGAAAGATTAACAAGAATAACAAATAGCGGATGACTAATATGGAGTGACTACATTAACAAATGAAATACAACCCTCAGAAGGGATGGCGACCGTGCGTTAATTGTTGAACCCATGGCGACGGTGTCATCATAGCAAAAACAATAGCAACGCATTTTGTTGCAACAATCATGATTTTATGATTACTGAAATACGTTTAAAAGATTACAAAAGAGGGTATTCCTTATACCTAGAATGAGTGATTACTACTTCTGTCATTGTATTAATTACACTTGAGTTTTATCTAGTATTTTTGTGCCTCTGAAAAAGCAGATAAAATGGAAAGAGCTGTCACCAAAAAACTGGAATAGCAATTTCTCTACACCATCTTTGCGGGGTATGATGCTGCAAAATCCAACTATTCATCGCAGTCGAATTTCCTGACTCACAGCTAGTGCTAGTTAGAACATCATTTCATCTACATCAAAGCTTCGGCCATGATCGATCGATATGATAACTGTTTTTCGTAAAGGTCACGGAAAATTTTGTACTTGGCATCATGATACTTCTTTACTTGGGGAACTTTCGATGGATAAACAACCTGTAATAATCAGCAGAAGCATTGAAATGGAGACCGAACCACTATGGAGAGTTGGAGACAACGAAATATGCTCACTAAGGACCCTCATTAAACATAAGTTCCTATCTCACTGGACAAAATCTACTACCTGACCAGCAGCATTGAGCGACTTCATCGCCTCCTGAAGGCTCGGATATTTCTTTGCTGCGACGGCACCAAGAATGGCAGAACCTAAGAGAACTGACTCATTTTCTCTTGGGAGAATTATTGGGTATCCTGTCAAGTCATAGTAATAAGGATCAGTAACACCAGTGAATCCAGTGAAATCGCATAATCTGGACACAATTCAGTGAAGGAGTCTCGATAACAGACCAATAATATCTGCGTGTTCTTGAACATACAAAGAATTCTTTGCCAGTCCACCACAGGCCAGAAGTGTGTCTATCTGTAACACAAAAGAAAGTTACATGATTAGCAAGCTTGAAATACAAAGCCACAACTAAAGATAATTTTTTCGTGGAAGTTGGGTCAGACTTATAGACCTCCAAGTCTCCAACATTTAAAATTCATTATACGAGAATCTTTACATTTTCAATTTCATACATGTATCATTTGGCTTTTCACAACATGTTCTACTGTCAATATTTCAATTCGAAAAATATCCTTCAGCGTGTCAATGATTCCAAATCCAGAATCTCATGTAAAGAACTTACCTTGTGACCATTAGCATTGCAGTGCTCAACAATGTGGCGTGTGCCATATGCAATACCTTGGACTGTAGCAAGATATTGCAGAGCAAGTTGTTTTTCACTTGTGTCAAGTGTAAGACCACAGAACATCCCTTTTGCAGTGGGATCAGCGATAGGAGACCTGAGAAATTGCAAATGAAGCGGCTTTAGGCTACAGTGCTAGACAACCATTTCAGGAATAATGAATAAAACATGGAAAATTTGTACACGCTAGACACCTGTTCCCATGAAAATCAGGAAGTACATGTAAATCCTTTGTCAAAGCGGAAAGAAATGGAGAATCCTGTTCCTCAGCAATTGATTCTAACATCTTGTTCAGTAGAGCGAACACACTGGTGGCTGAGAAGAAAAAAGAGCAGAACATCAGTCACAAAACAAAACTAATAAAAAGATAGTGATAACAACAAACAAGGAAGAGTTGTCACTAATCACTACCATACCTTGAGAAGCAGCACGATTTGCAAGGTGAGGGGAGGCCACGTGGTTCTCAATAATGTAATCCAACAACGCCCCAGTTGCACTCTGACCACCCTCTGTTAGCCAGTATTGAGGCACCATTGCTGAAACATTGGACCACCCAAATGAGAGATTATAAGCAACTAATCACTATCCTATCTACAAACAAGTAATTCACACAGACGAATTTCTTTACTCCCGTTATAAACGCATGGCACAAAGAAACTCGAAACACTTATGTGAGGCAGATAAAATTGGTTAAAAATTTGGATTAACAAAGATGAAGAAGATTGGAGTGTTGGCAGTTTGGCACATATTATTTACCAATGAAGGAGCCTTCTTTTCCTTTTGGCTATTTTTATGGTGGTATTTTACATGTTTAAGAGGTGTAAATGTGTATTTTAAAAGTTTCACTAAGCATAAAATATTTACTTTTTTTTTGGTGTAAAGGGAGCCCACAAGGGCAATTTAGATGCTAATGTGTTTTGAACCCAAGTCATGAGCACCACCTCTCATGACTTTACCCAACTAAGCTAGTTGGCATATGCAGCATAATATATTTACAGAAGATAGTATAAAACTATGCAAGTCTTCAATCACAGAAGAAACTAAAACTTGCAAAGCTACGTAATAAACAGGTCATGAAACTGTACCAGACCAAAAAGGACCCCAAACTCCTGGAATGAATAGCTTGCTCCGGGACACAGCCATATGACACGTAGATGTTCCACACACCAAGACCATACGGTGGCAAATTTCCTCATTCTCATCAGCTGGGAAGTGGGAACAAATTCAGCTTATTTTTGTCATGTCACATGTTAGTTGGACTAACAGAAATAAAGGGATCTATAATTACTGACCTTCAGATTTCGATTCAGACGATGGAACACTTTCCATGACTCCAACCCCACCAGCATGGGCATCAATCAACGATGTCCCAACTGGAGTTTCCACCTGCAAACCAAGCTCCTGGAAAAACACAAAAACCTTGAAATTTGGATTGTGAGCAGGAGACTAATTTGAAAATTTTAAAAGCCTGTCCAGCCCGCCAAAAAATATGTAACTATTATTGTTTAATCGATGTCGGGAAAAGTAGTTGAAATCAATGTGAATTTGTCTATACAAAGTGTCTTGCCTTAGCAGCAGCTGGTGTTAGACCAGAGCCCAAAGGATGCCCGGGAAAAGATACACTTCGGCCTGCAGAGAATAGAGTGATTCAATGAGTACAACAAATTCATTAGAGTATTAGAGACTAAACAAGGACTAAAAAATGAAGAAAATAAAAATTAAGGTTATTTTCCAACATGTCCATCTCCTTTACACATAGGCAGAAGTACAAAACAAGTCAACAACATACAACATGGTTTAATATATCCTCCAGCTAACATTTTTTATCATACAAAAAAAATCATACGTAAAGGACAGCTCGGATTGTTAGAGAGCCAATCTTTCACATTTTAATGAGCTGCAAAAACTATATTTGTAGGGAAAATACCTGGAGACAAAATACTTCTTAACATAAATACAAAGTACATTATAATCAAAAATCGAAAATGGGCTGGCCAGTAGGCCCACAGACAGTGAGCAGGAGCTTCTGTATCTCGTATATTTATTAACATAATCATTTACTCTTGAAGAAGGAAATTGAATATCAAAAGATGACATTAATCAATTTATCTATGAGCTAAATCATTCAAATCACCTCTGAAGAAACTAAAATACTGATTCAACAGTAACCAAAAAAATTCAGACATTAGTCCTTAAACATTAATGTGCCTTATTCAGAAAATGATCAATGGTGGTAGGTAATAATTTCTTACAGATAAATTACTCAAATTAGAAACAAAACCAAAACAGAAAGATACCAATTTTGGCATGATGTCCTTCCATTAAATCACCCAAGCCGATCTCCTCCCAAAAGTCATCATCCCAACCACAAGCTTCCATATCACGTGAGTCTGTCTCATTCAGTTGATCCAGATGCGCATGACCAAGATATGTCCACTTACAAACTGTGGTGCACAGACTCCTTGTGTCATCACCAGTAGCCCTACAGAGTGTATACATGATAAATACAGGAGATCAAAACCATACACTAATACTTTGTACTTAATACAGTGGGAAGTTAGGAACACTTACCTATAAGAAAGCCAGTCACTCAAGTCCATCCAACGAAATGTCATTGACCAGGACTCTTTAAGATTTTCCTTCACCCACAAAAGCTGCATAGAGGTACTATCAAACATACTCCTTTGTACAGTTCAAAGATCGTGATAAGGAATTTGTTTGGACTTGGAAGCGAAAAACCCGAATCAAGAAACAATGTGAGAAAACACATAACATAATCGAGAAAATTTCAGCTGCTCAATCAAGATATCTGCTCCATTGTCTTGTAAATTTAACTAAGATGAAGAACTAAGGTAAACTATAAGTAGCAAAAACCACACTGCATCTATAAATGCCAGGCAGCGGTTTTATAAGCAAACTTCATCTTAATTACATAGCATCTAAAAATTGGAGTATGTATGAGACTCAAACACATACTAGACTGATGTTCAACAAGAATATTCCTCAACAAAGAACCAAATAGTGATACCAGACTACCAACTGTTGGACAATCTCTCAGGTAGTTGTACAAAAAGGTTGATGGATTTTTGTGGTCATAAAAGTAGATGCATCTGTAGTTCATTTTCACTCTTTGTAACTTTCTGCATGATGTATTTGAAAGACTATCTTTTTGAGTAAAAAGTTTTCAAAAGCCAATTGACTTAAGATTCCTCGTAAGTAGAAAACCTATCATGAAAGAGTGAAAGCCTCTAGAGTGATGATTAAGAGAACTGGAAGCATTTTCTGGGTCTTATTACTCTGAAATGCTTAGGAACATATAATCAGTTATTCCCTAAAGAATCAAATTGAATTCATTACAGTAAGAACCTCATGGCCAGATAAGGCAAGCACTCTTATCCTGGTTAGTCTCTCCATGCCTCTTATTTGTTTACTGGGGACAAATATGCTTGTTAAGATGTCAGTCAATATCCTGATCTAAACATGCATACTGGCTTAATGTTCCAAATGAACGTGGGGACTATTGTAGGGTCGGCTTTAGTTCCCACTTTTAATGCACAGTTGAATTCACTCATCTCGAAATTATGGAAGATAACAAAATATATTAAACAAAAGTTACCTTTGGTGGCTCCATCTCAGGGGAAAGGGATCCTCCACAATACTGTAAAACAGGTGAATTGGACGCATTAATCTTTTCAGCTTGCTTCACAGCTCTATGGTCCATCCACACTATAACGTTTCTTCTAGGGTCACCACTCCAAGAAACCGTAACTGGAGAACCATCAGCATCTATAGCAACTGCATAAAACAAAACAATGTGTTGGCTGTTAAGCTTGCACAGTAAATATAAACAAAAAAAAGCTAAAGAATGGAGCAAAGTTCGCTCATATTTTTATGACGGAAGATACAAGAATATGATATATTACAGACCAAGAGAACATGTTGCTGCAAATCCAATCCCGGCCACTTCTTTCCCATCAACATTTGCAAGGGAACAAGCAGATTTCACAGCTGCACAGACAGCATGCCAGATATCTGTTGATGATTGCTGGTTAAGAGAAGGGCAACAAATCACTTCTTTGGTGTAAATGATGGAAAGACAAAAAAAAAACAGAAAATGTCTAGTATATTCTTGTTCACACATAGCTCATACACAAGGAAGTTAGTCATGTTATGCCGAGAATAACAAAAATAAATTCGCACCTCAATGCAGTCACCATCCTTCCAAATTTGTATAGGGCTGCTTGCCGAGCCTAGAAGCTTTCCTTTTTCATCAAACAAGCCTGGCACAAGACAAAGTGGTAGAAAAAAGTTCATGACTGAATTCTGTATGCAATAATTTTCTGATAGTCCACAAACTTCAGCTGAAGTTGACAGTTTACTGTACATTGAACTATATAAGTACCCACTAAATAAGCAAACAGGAAGGCAGAATACTAAAAACCTAGCACATCATTTCAATATAATTCCCATTATAGGAATGGTTGCTCTTTTGGATGAAATGACAGTTGCAGCAAAAACAACAGACATCCCAAGACTTCAACCATGAATGTTGTACTTGCCATTTTTACATCATTAAAAGTAACTTCATATAATGCACAAAAGCAAGCAAATTGTCATTTTGAATCGGACTAAACCTAATTTGTCAAACTCCGGTCTTTTAATAGACGAGCTAGTGGGCATGGCATGTTTGGGTCATTACAGGCTTTTTTCGCTAACACGCCACGCAATGTAACGTGTTCATGGGTGTTCAAATTCGGATATATTTTGTTTTAAGTGGACCCCAATTTGACAAATAAGTTTGCCACAGTATATTTACCACAGTATTTGAGTACACCTCGGCGATGAAGGGTTATTTTTCAATGCTATCGGATCCTAATTCATCTGTCAATATTGAGGTGATGTCGATAAAACCATCTTATACCAATCCAAAGCTCTATAGAGTAATCTCAACAAACTAATTTAAGTGCAGTAATGAAGAATGTAATGACCTCCCTATTAATAAGCCGAATATGGGAAGATTGAGAGGATTTGTCACTAATTATGGTAAAACTAAGTTTAGCATTTCTCATAAGAAAGCGATATAAAAAGTCGAGTAGCGTATCGAGGTCGACAAATAAGTGGAGAAATCAAGTGAAATCCACAACATGAAAACCAGAATTAAAGATGAGAAGTGAAGTTACAAGTAAGAACATGATTCATTAGTTGATCGTCATCGTCAAATTTGACAACGACGAAATACAAATCACAATAATCAATATTACTCTCATCTAATTTTTGGATGTCCCTCGTTTACTCATTTTCAATTCATTTTTTTCTCAATTAATTTTCACAGAGATTGAAAGTAGCATAGAGGATAGAGAGAGAGACCTGCACGAGCGCTGCCAGTGCCGACGTCAACGCCGAGGAAGAGTGAACGGAGAGACGCGGTGGTGCTCATGGACGAGGAAGCTAAAGTTGTGTTCTATCAAGAATTGCATGAATTATCAAATCTCCCCTTTTTTTTCTATTTCTTCTTGGGTATTGTCAAATCAGATTTCAATATATCAACACATAAAATGACTCACTAGTCACTTGTAGCATTCAATATGATACTAGTTTATCTCGTGCATCCCTGTAATAAATGTACGATATATTGAGTTTTTTCTATTTTTAATAAAGTACTTGTATGATAGTGATAC
>JAOWBH010143420.1:0-13065 GCA_028566215.1 Silene coronaria | reverse complement strand
ATTATACATTTACAATAAAAACAAAATTTAAAATAACATACCTGTTCAATTAGCACGGGACGGGTTTTAAAACTAGATGAATAGATACAACTTTACTTTTGCCATATTTTAGATACTCTCGATAAATACATTAGTTAAAAAACAACCTTTATTAACATAACTTGCTACAACAATTTAAACAACAATCCCATGCAATTTGCACGAGTTTTAAACTAGTACTTCTTCTTACATTAAACCCCTAAAAACATACAAAAATTTTAATTCAATATTTGTTGGAATTTGGAAATAATAAAGCTGAAATAAAACGACAATGTTCTTTTCTCTTTACATTGTGCATTTGTGCTGCATTAGAGTTTTGAATGACCCACAAACTTTATTTTGCCCATTTAATTTTCAAGTATGTGTGTTGTAATGTGTCCACTCTAGCAAAGAATTTTAAGTGGAAATACTATTAACTTTTCCTTTTCTTTTGGAGCAACGCAGGTTACTATAGTCTATAACTATACGTGTATAATTGTATATCCGTTGAGCTTCAATAATGTATCCAAATTAAAGCTTGAATGCTTGCATTCTTCAAATATTGCACTTTTTTACTTCTCTACGAAAAGAATACATAGGTCTTTTTTCTAGATTGTGATAGGATAAATACTTAAGGATGAAGTACGTATTATGTGGATCTATCGTACTTCAAGTCCAGGTCAGTAGGTGAAGGTTGGATAAAATAATTGTTTAGTATATGTATTGAACTTTTGGACCACCTTATTGCCATATTATGACTCTAGACATCATTTTTGTCAGAACAATAAGACTGGATTTTTAGAAAATTTTAGAGCTAAATTTGATCACTTTTGACAAACAAGTTTCCACAGGCGTGTAATACTAACTGAACCATTATAATAATCACAAAGCCTCGTCTTATCTATTGGAAAAATAGATTTTATTGAGAAATTGCATTAATAACAATGAGATACAATATGTCTATTTATACTAATACAAGAGATCTAGCTAATTTCCTAATCTAATTTCAGGAAATACAATATCCACCTGAGTTTTAATTTTCCTAATGTAATACAATTATTCACAATGAAAATATTAAGATATTAGGAATTATTTCCAATACGCTTTCGCAAGACGGACGATCGGAGAGTAAGTGCAGTCTTGGACAAGATGAGTGACGCCAAGGTGCTGTAGAACGATACATTGCTTGGTGGTGTTTTAGAATATGGTAAATCTCGTCGATGGTTTTTGGTGCGTAACTCGCCAGTAAATTTTTGTGGGTGACCGAAAGGGTGGTGGTCAAATTTTGAATATAGCCAAAAGAGTTGTGGCTAGGTTTTGGTGGCCTAGAGGGTTATGGCCATGTTTTGTTTGTTGATGGCTGAAAGGGTTGTAACCATAATTTTAGTGGTGGTGGTGGCTATAAATATAGCAGTTGGTTTGATGCAATTCCCAAGGTAGTGGCAGTGGAAGAAGGTTGTTATTGTAGGCCAAACAAAGTCGGGTTTTAGATATGAGCCGATCAAAGTCGGGTTTTGAATATAACACGAACGAAGTCGGGTTTTGGGTGGGTGTTTTAACTTCCGGCCTAAGAATCTACTCCGAGGTGTTACCCTCTATCAAGAGCACAAGGCTCTAATACCATATTGGAAAAATAGGTTTTATTGAGAAATTGCGTGAATAATAATGTGATACAAGATATCTATTTATACTAATACAAGAGATCTAGTTTCCTAATCTAACTTATGGAAATACAATATTCACATGAGTACTCGTTTTCCTAATCTAATACAAATATTCACAATTAGGAAGTGTAAGATATTATAAATTATTTTCAATAGACTGTATGGTAATTCAATAAAGAAAACAAGAGATTTTGCAGACCAACATTCAAATATAGGGAGTATTCGTAATATTCACCCCACCTTGATCAATTCTTTAAGTTTGTTTTTTGGCAAAACTGACCTTGTATGTTGATGTTAAAAAAGGAAACGTAAAGAAAGGACTAGACACCCAAATAAGAAAAACGTAGAAAATAATCGGGACACATGGAGTAATGAACTAAATGTAATAGAAGATGGGTTACCATTTAAAGGAAGAGAAAGATGGCTGAGGAAATAAATGGAGCCTAATCCATCTCTGAAACACAAAATGATGCAATACAATTAAAATTACTAAAAATAAATTGTAAATAAGAAAGAAGCTTAAGGTAATCAAACACTTTGGATTAACAATCTCAGACAATGAAACCAACTGCATTTAATCCATAAATGATAAGCTGAGCTCGATTCGAGCTCAGCCCATATGTTGTCATTTCCAATTGCACAAATTATGACGGAAAAATGTGTCCTTTTTACGATATATCCTAACCATAGTTTTATTACGAGTAATTAATAAACATGTACATGAATAATTAATAAATATGAAACACCAGCGCACCATTACAAGTAGTTTTTACGTGCATCACATTAACCAATTTATAGTTTTATATTAATTTTATTTTATTTAAATTAAAATACTACTCCCTCCTATCCAGCATAATGTTCCCCTTTCATTCTAATACTCATCACATATATTACAGAAATGAGAACATTATGCCGAATAGAAGAGAGTATATTTTAGAATTTATTGAAAATAATATAATTTGATGAAAAGATTAGTTTTAATGAAAATATAATAGTTGAATTAAATTGTACTAAATATTACTTTCATTCTTTAGTGAATGAACACAATTAACATTAGTTTCTTTTTTTAAGATTATGCATTTTTGCGGGAAAATGTTAGAAATCACCAAATCTTTTAGTAAATAAGGGATTCCCATCTCCTTCTTCCCCTAACTACCTTCCCCCTCCAGCTAACAACCACTCCCCCGCCCTCTCCCTCCGCTGGCAACACCTTCCCTCACTTCTTCCGACACCAACCACAACTTGCATGTTCCCTCACCTTTATTTGGCGACCGAACATCCCTTCACCAAGTGCCCTACAGTAACTGTCATAACTGATAGCCACCGCATCAGACTCCCACCATGTCAACTACATAAGGTTAACTACATCTCCGGCGACCACCCAACTCCAGCCAAACCGATGATCACCAACAACCAATCTCCTAAAAAAAACTAATTGCAAAAGTCGTTTTAATATAAAACATCAATCGATCGATAAAAAACTGAGTGTGTTGATAAAATTATTGATAAATTGTGCTAAGTTACTTCATTACTTGTGATATGACGGACTAAAATCTATTTTTATGATGGTATAAGTTTTGAGAAAAAGGACTGAATTTTTTCCTTTTTTATAAGAGGAAGTGTAAGATTGGAATAGTAGGACAAAATAATGTAGGGCCAGGGAAATGTGGATTTAGTAAATTAGTTTTACACCCGTGCAAAAATTGCACGGAGTTGCTTTTAAAATGCAATCAAATTATGAAAATTTATATAAAATAAATTTAACTTCGATAGATTGGAACCGAAGAGTCTCACAACATGACTGTTAGCTGATTGACATGTAATTCACAAAATAGTGCATTAACGTAACTCATACTGAAATAATGTGTACAATTAAACGACAACTTAGATCTGACAAAATTGACCCAACCCGAATAACCCGACCCGACACCCGAACTATAAACCCGATCTTGACCCGAAACCCGAATTGACCCGAACCGAATTAACCTGACCCGAATGTTTATTGTTACAAACTGGTTATTATTATCCACAAATAACTTGATACTAGTCGAGCCGAACCAAAATGACCCGACCCGAAGTTTGCAGACCCGAAATAATCTTACCCGAACCCGACCCGGTTGATCTGTTTGCCAAGTCTAGCTATTAAAATAAACAAATTAAATCCCGTCATTTTACTTTGTTTTTTATATTTTCCGTTTAATAAAACCTAAGTGATGGCCCGGTTTAGTCGCCGTTTCCGATATTGAAAAGCTAAATCAATTAACTCACAATCCAGTTGTTGAAAGTTTCACACCGTCTCGCCATATTTTAATCACCACCGTGCCTTTCGTTAAGAGACCTAGTTTCATTAAAGTCTCCCGCTAACATCCAAGACAGATTGTTATTACGAGCAAAGATTGTGAAATCGCATTGAGTTACATGTATTTTTCTCTCTTGTGAAATCGCATTAAGTTACGTGTATTTTTCTCTCTTGTGAAATCGCATTACATGCATCATCACCATGGAATTGATCATTCTTGAAGGTCGGAAGAAATTTTCGGATCGGACGAGGCTAGTTTTCACCGTGGAGTTCGCTTCGCACCAAATATAATACTCCTCACTAGGCCTGAGCAAAAAAATCCGCACCTCATTTTGTGTTTCAGAGATGGATTTAGGCTCCCGTTTATTTCATCAGCCATCTTCCTCTTCCTTTAAATGGTAACCCATCTTCTATTACATTTACTTCACTAATTCATGTGTCCAGATTAATTTCTACGTTTTTCTTATTTGGGTGTCTAGTCTTTTCTTTGTTGGTGATTTTAAGTGAATCTGATACAAAATAAGACTAGAAATAAAATTAATTTTATTAGTTGTTAGATTTTATTGATTGTTTAGAATTTTAGTTATCTTTTAGTTAGCTTATAACTTATCTTTTAATTATTTTTAGTTATCTTTTAGTTGAGAGAAGTCTTGTTGGTTAAGAAGGCTATAGTTATTTATAAGGAGTTTAGTTTGTTATTTTCAGTCAGATTATTGATATTGAAGTTTGAAAAAAACAAAAAAATCGTTGCAAGTTTTTGATCATCTCCGATCGGTTTGTTACAAAATTCGAGAGTGTACTTCGAATAGGCGATTGAGGATTGGGCTCCAATCTCTTCGTTATTAGCACCGGGTTCGAGGTAGAACTACAGACTTAATATCCTTTTAATGTGTTAATTGCTGTTAGATTGTCACGCTTATCACGTGACAAGTTTCGAGTTCGTTAAAGTTAGTTATTCGCTTCCGCTTTCGTATCATATGGTATCAGAGCTACATCTTGATTTTTCTTATAATCAAGACGGTCCTAAGGCGTGTCGAAGTCAAATTCTTGAATGAATTTCCAGTTACGATTGGAATTCAAAGGTTAAACGTGAGCGAGGTAGTTCAAGAGTTAATCGGCTTTGATTGTCCTGTGGTTCGTTGTTGAATACCCGATTGCGATTGGAGTTCAAGGTTAAACTCAAGTAAGGTTGTTTGAGGGTTAATCGGTTCGTGTTACACAAAAAAAAAAAATTACTGTTCCCGTGTTACTGTTCACACGGTACTGTTTGAAAAAAAAAAATAAAAAAAATATTGATGTTATTATGTTTAAGTCGACATTGCCACCAATATTTGATGAATATGGTGATGAGGTGACAATAGTTGTTGTCGGATTCAATAATACAAGCCCGCTGAAGTCTTATGTGAGTGATTATCAAGAAGAAGAGCATTGTGAGCCTATTATTTTTGTCAAGTCTTAAGGGAAGCAACCTGGTGGTACAACTAAAGCGGTCAGCAATGAGTCAATTGAGGATCAAGCTATGGGTTGCTACGTTCAAGAGGTTTCGAAGTTGATGGTGAGTAACACAAAAGCTATCCAATTACAATCTCATTTGACTCTATTTGATGTACTAGGAGTTGCCAATTATGAAAGATTGAGTCACGCCATAACCAAGTGCATCAAGACATTCGTGTTTGATCCCGGTGGATTCCATGGTTCCAAGAATCGGGTCGACTCTTTTCTAAGAAGAGGAGTATGATACAAAATAAGACTAAAAATAAAATTAATTTTATTAGTTGTTAGATTTTATTGATTGTTTAGAATTTTAGTTATCTTTTAGTTAGCTTATTAGTTATCTTTTAATTATTTTTAGTTATCTTTTAGTTGAGAGAAGTCTTGTTGGTTAAGAAGGCTACAGTTATTTATAGGGAGTTTAGTTTGTTATTTTCAGTCAGATTATTGATATTGAAGTTTGAAATAAACAAAAAACCGTCGCAAGCTTTTGATCATCTCCGATCGGTTTGTTACCAAATTCGAGAGTGTACTTCGAATTGGCGATTGAGGATTGGGCTCCAATCTCTTCGTTATTAGCACCGGGTTCGAGGTAGAACTATGGACTAAATATCCTTTTACTTTGTTAAGTGCTGTTAGATTGTCACGCTTATCACGTGACAAGTTTCGAGTTCGTTAAAGTCAGTTATTCGCTTCCGCATTCGTATCAAGACCACAACAACTGACACTGTGACCGTGACCAAACCCGAGTTTTTATACTACGCTCAAGGTACCGAGTAACCAAAAAATGTGACATGCATATACAATCCTATGAAGCAGCATAAAAAGAGGAAGCCACAAAAAAGGTTGATACCCAAATTCAATAGACAGTCTTATGGAACAATTTGTGCAAGTAAAAATACACAGACAGGAGAAAAAATATCGAATAATAGCATCAACACAGTGCCTTCAAAGGGTCTAAGGAGGATTGGCTTGTACGCAGACACAACCTTAGCGTTGTTGAAAACATAATAGAATCCATGTAACTGAAGGGGCACTAAAATTATACGAGATCAACATGGCTGCAAAATATATTTAGACGTTTCTATAAACCAGAGAACTACACCACCTATGCCACAAGACTATCAGTTTTCATTTGTTTTAGTTATGTGACAGGGTTATGTGACTTCTGTCAACCCTCTTAGCTTGAAAATGTTCATTTAACTACATACACTAGAAACCCATTCAAGTACACGTGTCTCTCGTCTCCCCATTTTTCTCTCTTTAAAAACCCTAGCCTTTATTAAAACCATATCCCCGACAAATAACTGATAGTAAGCCTCAATTTTATTTCACAGTTAATTTTTTACCAACTATAAACTTTAAGTCCAGAGAACGGAGATAACGGAGCAGCAATAAGATGGGGTCCAAAAATCAAACAAAAACCCTCTTGTATAGTCAAATTCTAGGGTAAGCTGTGATCACTGGTGAAGTTCAGCAGTGACCATTAGTGTATATTCCATCACTTTGCTACCTTTAGTGTGTACTTGGCTCCATCTTTGGCTTAACATGGGGTGCGTAGACAAAGGCATGGAGGGTACCTCTTAAAAAATTCCAAAAGAGGAAAAATATTCAAAATAGGAGTTTTAATATGTTCAAAGCAGAAGAGAAATCTGAGGTTCAAAGGCGATAAGAGGGCGTACAGCTAAACAAATGGCCACACTCACTTTAGTTGCTGCTACTTGTCTGCCCTCTCTATTAAAGAGGCATTATCATGAGCAGTGCATATAAATAATTCATCACAGGGTCAAACCTGAGCACTCTGCAAGTTTATGAAGTGGCCTAATGTCATTTAATGGTATATACCCTTGAAAAGAAGGCGGTAAAATCAAGCGTCTGAAACTATCAAGTACAGAGTAGGCAGGTTCTTGCTTAAGACAGTCTCTAAATAAGAACTCATAACTCCTTTTTCGTTTTACCATTATTCAAATTGTTTGTGAGTATGATTCTAATTAAGACAGTCTGAAACAGGAATTTGCACAGAGTAGCCGATTCACAATATTGCAAAAGGATCTAGCAACTGTCAAGTAAGAAGCACCAACTGATGTTAATTTGGGTATTTCTTGATTCTAAGTAGAGCAGAAGAATGTGAAATTTAGAAAGATGATTTGAGATGATCTCCAAATTGGTATGCCAAGGGATTATCAATTGAGTCTAATTAATGGCTAAGAGCTTGTGAAAGACGTGAGACTATGGTAGTAAAGAGCTTTGGTCTAAATTCTAGAATGATTTAGCTAAATTTAATTGTGCAATAAAATCACTGTGATTGTTTTGAACTTTTTGTTGCAATGAATCAAACATAAAATTTTATGGAAAACAAAGTTCAGAAATTATCTTATGAAACACGACATTGTCCACATTGGGTAAAAATATGATATTAACTAGGTCGTGAAATTAAAAAGGCCCCCTGCTCAAAATTTGGTAAACAAGAAATAACAAGCCCAAAAAGGTGAAAGAGAAGTACATTCTAGTAGCTTGAAAAAGATATGCTCAACCGAGTTTCCTATTGCGTTTATGAGGATGAAGAAAAACAAATGCATACCTCAAAACCTCTTTGAAGTGGTCGGCACATTCTTTACACGGATACATCCGAGACAATATAGCCATCTGCAAGCAAGATGAATTTCTATCACCATAGACTTGAACATGTAAAATGACATTAAGCACATAATACAAGTTAAAATCTTCAAATTGATGATTCTACTCTTGAGTGCTAATACATGATTTTTGGGCTTTTAAAAAAAAAAAAAAAATTTAACTTGCAAAAAATGTGTATTTGGCCAAGTTTAAGCTTTTAGTGACTAAAAGCACTTCAAAAAACTAGGCCAAACACATACATAATTACATATGAGCTTAACTATAAAGTTACTGAGTTATTTAGCAGTTTATACCATATGATATAAAAGTAAATTTAGATTTAATATTTATTTCTTTTATACAAATGTATTTTATTCCCGTGCGTTTCTGCACAGGTTTCACACTAGTCATATACTTGTTCAAGAAATTTCATTACAATATTCAAAATCCCACATATATTGAAAAATGAAGTGAAATGGGCCAACAAAAGAAGTATAGAAATAAATACTCCAGCAGTTTAGCAAAGGTATTCGTAAGCCAACTAAAGTGACTGCAACCTATTATCTATTTAGCTGCAAGCAACAAGGCCAACCAGTGCAGAAATAACTAAGTAGGCCTCTACACCATGAAATGCAACAAGGAGACAAAATTGCAGAACACTCAAAGAGAAGTTACCAATCTTAAGTTCATTATAGTCTAGCTAGTGGAGACCATTTCTTTATTTAGAGAAATTTGAGTATACAACTATTTTACTTTCCATTTCCATATTTGGTCATGGAATATGATGGAATAAAGCAAAATGGCTCCTTAAAATGCTTGTGCTTCTTATGTTATAAAGTAGGAGTCGCTTTTCAATGGACTTTCCATTATGAGTCGTTCGAAAATAACTAATATGTACTTCAACAGAGGGTATATCAGCTTACACCCTAGCTCCACTCAAGTCGCCATGAGTTGGAGCCATTGTGGCAATAGAGCAATGTTGTTGTGAATATGTGACTATTTAAGGGAAGAACTTAAGATTAAACAATATAAGTAGCAAGATAAGGGTAACTCACCAGTTCTTTAACATCCTTTTTCTGCTGCTTTGACGGGTGTTCAGGAAACTGAAAATAATCAAATAAAAAAAACATAATCTTAGCTGCCTACTTCTGAACTAATTAATCTTAAACATTGGTTAAGCAATATCATGTATGCAAAAGGAGGCAGTCAACCTTAAATACTATTCACCCAACAACCCTCTTACCTGGTCCTAAAGCTGGCCAACGGGATCCAGAGAGGTCGAATCAGTTCTGGTCGGGTCATTCGGGTTTGCAAGAAACAGGTCATTTTGGTTTGGATCATTATCGGGCGTGTTATCAAATTATTTAGGGTAACGATCGGTATGCGAAAACAAACATTTGGATCGGGTCAGATAGGGCTGAGTCAATTCGGGTTGCGGGTAAAATTCGGGTCATTTGTTCTGGTGTGGGCCACGTACGTGTTGGGACGGGTCTGACCGAGTCATTTGGATCATGGCAGTTTTGCCAAGTCAACCTAACCCAGTCCCATATATAAAAAACTCAATACATCAAAATATATACTTGTAAACGGTTCCCACATAATAAATATACAGCCACCACAAATATAAATAAGAACAGAAACTATTCATGATCAGTTTTTAGAAGTTTAGAACTGATATGCCTCACAAGAAGTCTCAAGATCCACAAAGTTGCTTTAAAATTTGTTCAACATCGTTTGGCGAAAATGCTTACTGAACTCATCAACAGGGGCGGACCGAAGGGTGCGCACAGCACCGCACGTGCGCACCCTCGATCTGCGTAATTTTTTTTCTAAAAACCTAGCTAATTGAGGATATATACATACGCGTGTCTATTTGTTCGATAAAGTCAAAGTGTCTTAGTGGTAAGATTGTATGTACATGGCAGCGGCAACAGGGGTTCGATTCCCTCATAAACACAATTTTTTTTTTTGCCAAATTTTATCTTCTTCTTCCCTTAATCACACAAGTCACCTCACTACCACGAACTCCTACCGCCTTACATAACCATTCGGCCAGCAGCCACCCTCCCCTCCCCGGCACCGCCAGTCAACGACCGTCAACCACCTCCCATGCTCCCTTCCTTCCCTATCCCTACTAATCGGTGTAAGTTATTAAACCCTCAAACCTAATTATTTCTACATTTCCTCTTCCCAATTTTTAATTTCACATTGTTAATTTGAAATCTCTTTGAATTAATTCTATGTATGTTTTCTACATTAGATTTAATTGTTGATAATCCATTTGTGATTTTGTGTTGTAAATTTTGATTACTTATTAATTGCTAGCTTATTTGGCATTTTTAATTTTAGATTTATAGAACCCTAATTTTGTAAATCTCAATTAATACTGTAGACTCATATTTCCATATTTATGTTTCATTTTAGATTAATGAAAAAAATACAGAAGTTTAGAGTCGTTTTGGATGTCAACAAAGAAAGACGCATAAACTTCGTCTCATCTTCTCCTTTGTTATCTTACCACAATGAAAAATTAAATGAAAATATTTGTGAAGAACATGATAAGGAATAGCATGAGTGATCACTCCTGGATCATTGTTTAGAAAACAATATTTTTTTTTGTGCAAGTAAATGATGAACATGTATTGAAGCATTTTCAGAGTATGAAACTTCGTCAGATGGCTTTAGCTTTAAATCTCCGTGAATCTTTAGTATTCATAAATTTTTTGGCCTGCGATTTGCTAAATAACGACGACGTAAAAATTTAGTTTATATTTTTTTTAAAATTGTTTTTTTTTCAATTGTGCACTCCCATTCTGAAATCTCTAGGTCCGCCACTACTCATCAACCACTAATTAGTAACAAAATAGTAAGTTGTCAGCAAAGTGAAAGTATTGGCAACATGGTTGAGCACAAAAAAAGAGAAGGGATATTTTATATGGTACCCTTATGTTTTTCATATTCTACATGGTACCCCTCTTTTTGAGCTAAAAATCTTTAGTGGTCTATAATTCTTAGCTACGAACTTCAAACCGACAATTTTTTTTTTCGACGTCAAGATATCTTGTAGAAACGATCAATTTGAAAAAAAAATCGTTATTTTATGAATTCGTAACCATGAGATATTGCCGGTCAAAGTTTATTTGGATAAAAAAGTTTGACCAACCGTAACTCAAGCAACAAATTTCGAAAGTGGCAATATTTTTTTTCAAATCGAACATCTCGTAAAGGCGATCAATTTGAAAAAAAGAATCGTTGCGTTCTGAACTTTTGACCACGAATCATAAGCCTTCAAATTTTTTAAGTGGAAAAAGAGAGGTACCATGTAGAATATGAAAAAAACATAGGAGTACCATGTAGAATACCCCAAAAGAGAAAGCAAACTTCCAGCCTAACTCCCGAAAAATTAAGGGTTATAAAAAAAAAAAAAAAGAAAAAAAGAATGTAACCGTGTCAAATATTTGTGGTACCTGAGCTGCAAGAGTATGAAGGAATGTCCATGTGGCACTTCCAAGAGCCTCTTTTGTTACTGGTTGAGAGGCTTTACCCTATATTGCAAGAAAACAATGTCCAAATATAAGAGGATATCTAAATGACTTATAAATATATATTTTTCTTGTTAAATACAAGGATTGTACTGGAACGATAGTAAGAATACAAGAAAACACCATTACCCTAGTGTCTCAAAGGTTCCGCCCACAGCCTACAACAACCAAACCCTTTTGTACGACAATAGGATGGTACTGATGAAAAACACCCTTTAAAGGGACTTTAGGATCGAGAAAATAAGAACTACCAAGAACATATGTCGGTTGCAAAATAGTATCTGACTCTTCTACGCAATTTACAAAGTTTTGCCACAGGTAAAAAGTATAAAGCTCATCAACAATGGACTTGAGATCTCAAGTTAAACTTCATTAGAGTTACTTACAATTTTGTTCATAGGCTGTACGAAATTTAGAGAACATGTCCACTCGATTAACAAAAACGTTACAACATGACCCTACGGTAGCCAAACAAGGGAGCCGGATGCACACAGATTAGGTAGTCTGGATTATCCATAGACAACTGGGTTGAGAATTATATGAGCCACTGATGCTTCACAATTAAAGTAGACCCACTTCAGTAAGCCATTTGGCTTAGTTCTATCATGTTCTATTGAAAATGAAAAATATACTCACTCAATTAAAACAATAAGACAGCCTACAACTTTTGGCTTTTAAGAAGTAGCATAGAGAAACAGACATAATCTTGATGCAAATTAGAATTATAACAATGTTCCAGTTAAGAGGGAAACTGAAATTTGGTACCACAGCAATAAGTTATAAGCGGCAAAACTGTAGCGCCCCCCAATTCAGACAGACAAACTTACGGTCACTAAACCAGTGGAACTGCATCATTTCATTTTTCTCCAAACTATAATTAAGAATTACTCATAATTACGGAATATAAGCAGACAGGAGGAAGTTATATATAAAGAAAGCGAAAAAGAGTAGAAATGAAAGGGGGGATACCTTGGAGGAGATTTCAATGGAGGGTGATTTAGAAAGGGAAAGAGGAGTAGGGTTTTGATGTGGAGGAGAAGAAGGGTGTATTTGTAAGGCAGAGAGAGAGGAGATTTGTGTCTGAATGCAGTCTGTAATTCTTTGAAATGTTTGAAAGATTGTTTGTATTGGATTTTCTGACATTGATTGATTTTGAGAAACCCAATCAAAGAGACATGGAGGTGAGGGGGGAGACGCTGAAGCGGGAGAAATTACCAGGGGCTCCCAACTTCCAACTTTCAACAAATCTTTAATCTTAAATGTCAATTCGTTTAATTGATCCTTGGGTTGAAATCTTTTTTGTAGTTTTTTTTTTTTGGTTCAAATATTTGTACTACTTTTAAACGCGGGATAAAATAGAACGATTTTTTAAAATAATGCTCAAAAATAAAATATTTATCGTTTTGGGTTGGTTTTGAAACTATTTGTCAAAATG
>JAOWBH010143410.1:0-13066 GCA_028566215.1 Silene coronaria | reverse complement strand
TCAATATACGATTAATCAATTTATCAATTAAGATCGATTCCCTAAAGATATGACCTTAAGGGATCAACTGATCACCAACATCGTATGACAGTAATGTCAAACTCTAGTCAGCCAACCATTACTGATAAGTGTGGATCAGTTAACAAAAGTAACCTACCCAATTTGTATTCTCAATATGAGATTTAAACACGTGATCGCATTATTGTCGAGGACATTTCTCCAACAGTGGGGACCCTTGCACACGAAACACGCAAACGAATTATTTTTTGTAGACGCAGCTGAATTGCTCACCTTACATGACGAGCTCGTGGGCGAGCTCACATTGCTTGCTGATTGAGCGGGACTTCCTTGTAAGTGAAACCGACTATTCCCAACCGAGAATGATCTTGTCTGCGTCCATTTCCCATTAGGCACATATTGAGCCACGCCAGAGTTCTCCCAACATCACGTGGCGTATCTCGTTCCCCGTGGAAGTTGACAAGCCGCTCGACAGCCGATATGGCTGAAGACAGAGTCTTGGGCTTCTGTCTCATTACTTTTAGGCTGGGACGTGATGTACACTTTTATCTCAACTCGCGACAAGAATGCTAGCGAGAGCGTTAAGCACTAGTGTTTATCAAGCACTAGGCATTCATAATCGGTCTCGCATTGCGTGTGTCGAGATCCCAGTCTCGATCAACAATGGTCGACACAAACATACTTGTTAGTCAGTATAAAGGCAACAATTGTTCATAAGAAGGCAAGCAACAAGCAATATGAAGGCAATTGGGTGAGATGCAGATTCATTGACTAGTACTCCTCATAGAGGCAAATTTGATAGTTTACAACTTGTAGCAGTGCACATTGAGTGTGCAGAATAGCGATACGTTTTATAAAAGCCTAAAAATGCATCTTAAACTAAAAACTAAGCTCCAAGATTCAACACGCAGGAAGTAGTTTTGGAGTACTAATGAAATATAAAAAAAGAAACGAAAATACATAGAGGCTTAAAGGAAATCTAAGGACTCGAAGTGAACGGACTGCGCATGCATATTTTGCTTGCATTTGCGGGTCCTTACCCCTCGCCACGCCGGGCCGGGCTCGGGCTCTGGGCTTTGGGCTCTGGGTGGAGCACCTGCACTGCGGGCCATTGGCTTCTTTTATTTTTCTGTTACAATGTTTTTCTGTTTGTCAAAAGGTTCAATTTCCGAGACTGATTGGTACAGTCTATAAAATTGACTGCTGTGATTTCGTTAATTCTTTTGCTTTCTTCACTGCTATATAAACAACACTTCCTATTCATTTTTGACGCAACAAAAAATTATTCACTTCTCTACATCCTTAAAAACAAAATAATCGTTGGAAGTTTTTTTAGCAACATTTTTGGTTGTTGTCATCTTCTTGTATGCCTACACCGAAGTTGCAGTGGTTGTGTTAATCCTGGGGGTCAATTGTCGATGAGGCCGTGTATAGAAGACATAGCATATTTGATTTTAGAACCGTGACCACAAGTCACGTCACAACCTTCTATATCTCTAGATAAGATCATTCTTCTACTTATTTACAGTACTTGCATAACAATCTAAAGTCAAATATTCATTACATCATGACTGGTGTTCCCCTTAGTGTTGTACCTTTTTTCGCTCCAACTCCTCTCATTCGTGATATGTCTAAGTTGGATATGTTTAACGGAAAAATTTATAGAATGTGGTCTAATAGAATGGAATTCTTCCTTGGTCAAATTAGAGTAGATTATGCAATTACTGATTCTGACGCTCCTGAAAATTTTGGAAGGGATTTTGAAAAAGGCAATAAAACCTGTAGGGGAATGTTGTTGCATCACATGAGTCCTGCATTATATACTATCTGTGGTATGCATAAAAAGGCAAAAGACATCTGGGAAGCCTTACAAACCAATTATGGATCTAACGATTTTGGGACTAAAATATATATGTTTGCAGTCATTGGTTGAGGTTTAAAATGTCCGACAGTAAACCTGTTTTAGATCAAGTTCACGAATATGAAAATTTGTGCGCTGAGATCACCGCTGAAAGTATGAATATTTGTGAAAATTTTCAAGCAAAATGTTTACTTGACAAATTACCTCCATCTTGGCAAAACTATGTTTCTAGTATGAAAAATAAGCAAAATGATTTCGCTCTTTTGGAACTCGTTTCACATATCAAAGTTGAAGAACAAAATTGAATTCAAACAAAAGGAAAATCTGTTTTCGAACACTCTTCTTCAAATGCTAACTTAGTTGAAACCAATTTTTTTTTTTTCAAAAGGTCTGAAACACTTTTCTAAAAGTCCTAATCAAGTTCATGGAACTAGAAAAAATGAAAATTTCAAAAAGGATTTTAAAAGAGAATTCAAAGGCAATTGTTTTACTTGCGGTAAGTCGGGTCTTTCATCAAGATTCTGTCCAGAAGGTTTTTCACCAAATGGTAAGCGTAAACTTGTTAAATATCAAGCAAATCTGGTTGAATCTAATGATATCATTGCCGTAGTCGTATATGAGATTAATCTTGTCAGCAATGTGACCGAATGGGTCATTGATACTGGAGCAACAAGACATATATACTCTAGTAAGGACATGTTCAAAGACTATCTAGAAGTATCCTCAAGTGAATATGTCTTTATGGGTAATTTTAGCACCGTGAAAGTTCTGGGAAAAGGAAAGGTGTTTCTTAAACTCACTTCAGGCAAGACCTTTGAATTGAACAACATGTTATATGTGTCTGATATTCGGAGGAACCTTATATCGGGTGCCTTACTCAACAAAGCTAGGATCAAACTGACCGTTGAATCCGATAAACTTGTGCTCTCCAGAAATGGAAACTTTGTTGGAAAATGCTTTTGTACTAGCGGTTTATTTGTATTAGATCTTGAAACTATTAATAATAATTACGGTTCTGTTTACATTGCTAAGTCTGTTTCTTTGTGGCATGCTAGACTTGGATACTTGAACGTCGCATCGATTAAAAGATTGAAACAACAATCTTATTCCTCAGTTCAATAGCACCTATTTTGACAAATGTGAGGTATGTGTTGAGGCAAAACATGTAAAAATGACTTTCAACAAATGTGTTGACCGTTCTAGCACTCTCCTTGAGCTCATCCACTCTGACTTGGGTGACTTCAAATTCACCATGAGTAGATGAGGTAATCACTACTATATCACTTTTGTCGGTGATTTTTCTAAATGTACTAAAGTTTATCTGTTAAGCACAAAAGATGAAGCCGAGAATAATTCATGATTTTTAAGGCTGAAGTTGAAAATCAATTAGACCGAAAAATCAAAAGGGTTCGATCTGATAGAGGTGGAGAATATGAAGGTAATCCCTTTAAAGAGATATTGCGAGTTTAATGGTATCATTCATGAATATACTGCTCTCTATTCACCTCAAAAAAATGGTATTGCCGAAAGGAAAAACAGATCTCTCAAAAACATGATGAACACCATGTTAGTTAGTTCAGGTATGCCTAACAATATGTGGGGTGAAGCCATTTTATACGCTTGTCATGTCTTAAATTGTGTACTCACAAGAAAACCGGTAAGACTCCCTATGAACTATGAAAAGGCTATGCACCTAATCTGAATTACCTCAAAGTATGGGGGTGCTTGGGGAAAATTAGGATACTTGATTTTCAAAGGACTAAAATTGGACCTAAAACCGTGGATGAAATTTTTATCGGTCGTGCTGCTAACAGCGCTGTTTATCATTTAATTCTGAAAGACTCATCCGGTTTTGGTGCAATTAGAGAGTCTAAAGATATTGAATTTTTTGAACATATTCTTCCTATGTAAATGAATTCACATCTACCTATGTCGTCTTCCTCTTCTATTTCTCGGGCTAATTATGATATTGCAGATAAACAAGTAGAACCTAGAAGAGGTAAATGAGTGAGAACTCCAACTAGTTTTGGACCTGATTTTGTTACCACATTGCTTGCACAACATGGATCATTGAATGAATACGAGGTATGTGCTTTCGTGCTCGAAGAGGACCCCAGAAATCACAAGGAAGCCATGAAATTTATTGACTTTACTATTTGGTTAGAGGCCATAAACAGGGAAATTGACTCCATCATGAATAACAATACCTGGATTCTGACTGATTTGCCTAGAGGTTGCAAACCTTTGAGCACTAAATGGGTGTTTAAAAAGAAATTGAAATCTGATTGTTCCATTGATAAGTATAAAGCTATATTGGTAGTTTGTGGAAATCGTCAAACCAAAGGTATTGATTTCTTTGATACTTATTCACTTCTTACAAAAGTGGCTACTATTAGAGCTTTGATCGCACTTACATCTATTCGTAATCTTATTTTTCATCAAATGGATGTTATAACTGCGTTTTTAAAATGTGACTTATATGAAGAGATTTAGATGAGTCAACCTGAGGGATATATGGTTCCTGGACAGGGAGACAAAGTGTGTAAACTTATTCGATCTTTATATGGCTTAAAACAAGCACCAAAACAGTGGTATGATAAATTTCATAAAACAATAACATCTGATAGCTTTATGGTAAATGATTCTGATGCTTGTTTATATTCTAAGCATGATGGAAATGGTTGCGTTATCATATGTTTATATGTGGATGATATGCTCATTTTTTGTACAAATATGGATGTTGTTAAATTACCAAAAATTCTTAAAATCACGCTTTGACATGAAAGACTTGGGGGAGGCTGATGTAATTCTTGGGATCAAGGTTACAAGGAGGCTGATGTAATTCTTGGGATCAAGGTTACAAGGACTCCTACAAGTATGTGCTTGAGTCAATCTCACTATGTTGAGAAGATTTTGAGAAAATTTAATCAATATGATAGCACACCATTATTACATACACCTTATGATTCAGGTGTTCATTTGTGTAAGAATTCAGGTAATACTGTATCCCAAGAGGATTATGCTAAAATTATTGGGAATGTCATGTTTTTAATGAATTTCACTAGACTTGACATTGCATATACTGTTAGTAGATTGAGTCGATATACTCACAATCCTAGTAAGGATCATTGGAATGTCGTAATTCGTTTGCTGAGATACTTGAGAGGCACCATCGATTGGGGCTTACATTATTCAAGGACACCTAGTGTCTTAGAAGGGTATTGCGATGTCAATTGGGTGTCGGGAAATGACAAGATTCACTCTACTAGCGGTTATATCTTTACCTTGGCCTTTGGGGACATCTCTTGGAAATCATGTAAACAAACCTGTCTTGCTAAATCTATTATGGAATCTGAATTCATTGCTTTAGCTTTGGCAGGAGAAGAAGCTGAATGGCTGAGAAGTCTTTTGGCAGATATCCCATTGTGGGGGAAACCGACTCCATCAGTATCCATGCACTGCGATTCACAAGCTACTATTGGAGTAGCCAATAACCAAGCCTATATTGGAAAGAAAAGGCATATTCGTCTACGGCATGAAATTGTGAGAAATATGATCAGAGACAACGTGATATCATTGGAATACGTACGTTTAGAGAGGAATATTGCGGATCCTCTTACCAAAGGCCTTTATAGAAAGTTATTACTGGAATCATCACTGGGAATGGTTTCAAAACCTGTTAAGGGGTGAATTGTGTTGGATACCCGTCTTAGTCTATCTAAGTTCAATGGGTCAAACTAAGTCACTAGGATAGAGATGTAATACTACTACCATTCTTATTTAATAAAGTGATGTAGTATTATTTTATGTACATCTTTTGTACTTATGGATATTGCAGTGTGATACCAGGGGTTGACACTGAATTTGCAGGAATATAACTATTAACAGGAAACAAAGACTCAAACTTGAGATATAAATACTGATTCACTTTCCACAGTCAAAGCACAGGAAAATAAGACAATAAGTTGGAATGAATTGATCTAAAAATCCACAGTCAAAGCACATGTTTTCTATCTCAGCTCAACAACATAACCAAACAAACCCACAGTCTCAGCACAAGGTAATTTTAACTATGCCAGTAGACATTGATCAACACCTACAGTCAATGCCCAGGATGTTATCAGGCCTGACTCTCAACTACAGCCTAGCACAAGTTAAAAAGATTTGATTTTTGAGAAAAATTCTTAGGTTTTTTTCATTCAAACATAAGCTGCTTACAACAATGGTGGATTGGTCCTTATATAAGCTATTCTAAAGTTCAGTACAGATTAGGAACCCTACATACAAGGGCCAAGATTAATTCTAGGAAGCAAACAAGAAAAACAGTCTTATCTTACAAACTGATAAAAGAAATGCTGAATAAAATAATTTTTCTAGAGATGCTGCAGGTTTGTTGTTGTTTCTGTGAGTTGTGTAGGCTCTTTGGTCAAGTAATATGGACGAGAAATATTAAATGGTCCTTGTCCCCTGCCCTTATTTCTGGAGTAACAACCAAAAATCGTTTTAGAGTTCAGCCTCTTAATGTCTAACCAAAAGGGGAAATATGCTTTTTCCCTTTAACAGTCCCTGCAGTTAACTTGTGATTCAATTTCAGCTAGATTTTATTAGGCTCTTGGCTTGGGTGTCTTGGACAAATTCTGAGTTAAAAGGACAAGTTTTCCATTAGCCAATGTGGCAGCTGGTTAGGTGGCTCACGTTGGTTCTCCCTGACCTCCCAAGTTAACCCCGTAGTGGTTGTTGAGCTGTCACTGTTAGGGTGACTGTGACCAGCTCCCTGGGCTGTGATGCCCTGATCCTCAGCTTCTGCTGCAGCCTCCCTGGTTGGTTTGGGCTTGTCCTCAAGCCTGTAACCTCTTCATCCTCTGAATCACCATAGTAGGGGCTCAGGTCTCCTACTTTGAAGGTCCCATTGACACCATAGTCCCCTGGAAGATCGGCCTTGTAGGCATTGGGCCCTATCCTTTCAATGATTTCAAATGGACCCTTAGCTCTTAGCATTAACTTGTTCTTTCTTTTTGCTGGGAACCTCTCTTTCCTTAGGTGGATTCAGACCAAATCCCCTGGCACAAATTCTTTCCTGCTCTTAGGAACCCTTGATTGCTTCCTGTTTTTCTCATTGGCTTTCTCAATTTGCCTCTTGACTGTCTCATGCAACTTCAGGATTGGTGTCTCACACATTAACTTCTTGATCTTGTCAAATGACTGCTGAGCCTCTGCAGACACCTCAAGGTTCTTCTTTTCTACTACCTCTTTTGACAGCAACATCAGTATAGGTTGTTCTTGCTTTAGCTCTCTGACCATGGCTGCTTCAGATAGGAATAGCACCCCATTGGTCTTCTCAGGCACATTCAGACTCCCATAATTTCTCTGATTTGGTGGTAGTGGAGTCAATGTTATCTTTCTACTCCTATGCCTGAAACTGTAAGTGTTATCCTTGCCCTAGTGAGTGGTATTTTTGTCAAACGCCCATGGCCTCCCCAAGAGCAGGTGGCAGGCATCCATAAGAACAACATCACACATTACTTCATCCTTATACACACTCTCAATGGAAAATGAAACCAAGCATTGCCTGTCAACCTTTACTTGAGCCTCTTTTTCAACCATCTCAGTTTGTAGGGGTTTGGGTGCTCCCGTGTCACTAGATTCAACTTATTGACCAATGTGATGGATGCCACATTAGTACAACTTCCCTCATCAATGATCATATTGAAAACTCTCCCCTAAACTGTGCGTCTACTTCTGAAAATCAATGATCTTTGATCAGCCTCCAATGGTGCTTGTTGTGAGTGCATAACTCTCCTGCTTGTTGTGAGTGCATAACTCTCCACAGGACTAGACTATTGCCTGTATCAGGGTGAGCCACAACTAGTTTCTGACTAGGCCCTTCCTCAGGCACCATCTCCTCCATTGTCAAATTCTCATCAACTTCAGTCTCATACTCAACCAAGCCTTCCCTCTCCCAAGCCTCAACTTCTATGGCAGTCAAAGCCCTCTTGGTGGACAATCCTTCCTGAAATGGCCATAACCCTGTCACTGAAAGCATCTAGTTTTGTTCTCAGTTTGAGAGGTGCTAGGTTTCTAAACCATGACTCTCTTTCCTTTGTCCACACTGGGTTGGGTTACTGGTTTAGTTGGCTCTCCCAGCTGCACACCACTGAAGAGTCTAGACTGTCCAGACCTAGCAGTGGTCTTAGGCACTGTAGTCTCAGGCCTTCCCATTTTCTCCACTCTAAGGGATAAGTTTACCACATCCTTAAATGACCACAATGGCTGCATTCTGACCTTGTTATCAATGCCAATATCTAAACCTTCTAAGAACCTAGCAATCCTTTACTCAGGTTTCTCATTAATCTCTCATTGTAAGGACAACTATTCAAAATCTCTCAAGTAGGCCTCAACTGGTCTCTCAGATTGCTTAAGCTTATATAGTTTAATAAATAGATCATGGGTATAATCCTTAGCAACAAACTTGTCTAACAACTTCTTTTTCAGTGTAAACCAAGATTTAATAGGTTCCTTACCCTTTTTGTTCCTTTGAAATTTTAAATTCTCATACCATAGGGAAGCATACATTTTCAGTTTCAAGATACCAACTTTAAAAGCCTTAGTGTCACTGTAACCCTTATACTCAAAGACTCTTTCAATTTCTCTAAGCCTTTCTAATAGATCATCTGGATTTAAGCTACCAGAAAACTCAGGAATTTCTACCATCAAATGCTTATCAAAGTTGCCATTTTCCTCACCTTGGTGACTGTCATTTAAATCGGAGAAGTTGTCCTACCCATGGTGAAGCCCTCTGCCTCCTTCTTCTGATGGTGGTCCTCTGCCTCGACCTATTCCTCTTCCCTGACCATGACCTCCATGGTTTGCAGCATTAGCATTGGCTATATCCATTATGGTATTCACAGCCTGTACCATGACATTAACAACACCTGTTAAGCCATCAACCTTGGCTTCAATTCCTGCAAGCCTCTCTTCACTCATTGAGTTATTTTTTGTATTTTTGATGTAGTTAAGGTTTATAGTAAACTCACAACTCACAGCCAAAGCTCTGATACTAGAATTTGCAGTTTGATACCAGGGTTTGACATTGAATTTGCAGGAATAGAACTATTGACAGGAAACAAAGACTCAAACTTAGGATATAAATACTGACTCATTTTCCACAGTCAAAGCACAGAAAAATAAGACAATAAGTTGGAATGAATTGATCTAAAAATCCATAATCAAAGCACAGGATTTCTAACTCAACTCAACAACATAACCAAACAAACCCACAGTCTCAGCACAGGGTGAGTTTAACTATGCCAACAGACATTGATCAACACCCACAGTCTATGCACATGATGTTATCAGGCTTGACTCTCAACTACAACTTAGCACAAGTTGAAAAGATTTGATTTTTGAGACGAATTCTCAGGTTTTTTTCATTCAAACATAAGCTGCTTACAACAGTTGTGGAATAGTTCTTATATTGGCCATTCTGAAGTTCAGTACAGATTAGGAACCCTACATCCAAGGGCCAAGATTAATTCTAGCAAGCAAACAAGAAAAACAGTCATATCTTACAAACTGATAAAAGAAATGTCGAATAAAATAAAGTTTTCTGAAGATGCTGTAGGTTTGTTGTTGTTTGTGTGAATTGTGTAGGCTTCTTGGTCAAGTAATATGGACGAGAAATCTTAAATGCTCCTTGTCCCCTACTCTTGTTTCTGGAGTAACAACCAAAAAGTGTTTTAGAGTTCAACCTCTCAATGTCTAACCAAAAGAGGAAATCTGCTTTTTCCCTTTAACAGTCCCTACAGTTAACTTGGGATTCAATTCAATTTCAGCTTGATTTTATTATGCTCTTAGCTTGGATGTCTTGGACAAATTTTGAGTTAAAAGGACAATTTTTCCATTAGCCAAGGTGGCAGCTGGTAAGGTGGCTCACGTTGGTTCTCCCTGACCTCCCAAGTTAACCCTGTAGTGGTTGTTGAGCTGTCACTGTCAGGGTGACTGTGACCAGCTCCTTGGGCTGTGATGCCCTGGTCCTCAGCTTCTGCTGCAGATATATTGTCATTGTGGAAGGTTGAGCATTAACTCTTTACGAGTTCATAGTCCATATGGATGGTTTGGGACATTCAAACCCGATGAACTCACCTATGTGAATGTGGGGGGTTTCTCGCCCTAACCCCAAGAGGTCCTTCAGGTTTTGGACCTATAGAGGCATTCATTAAATAACCAAGAATTGTGTGAGGGGCACTTGACAAGTTCAAGTAACATTTGTTTCTAACCTTTAAAGTTTATGATGAGTTCTTGGATTATGCGAGTTCTAGCCCTGATTTGGGATTAAGCAAGTGTGCAAATATTCTCTTACCAACTCCATTTGAAGGTTAAAGGCTTGGTCCACCAAGAACGTCAGTTTGAGAAAATTTGTATGACACTGGGTGTTGGTTAAAGTCCGCAAGACACCTACATCTAAACGCTATATCTCTGTTGACATAGTTACCTCAAAATTTTCCCTTTTACTTCTATTTTTCGCCATTGTGGGGGATTGTTGGAATAATGTCTAAAATAGCAATGTATCCCACATTCGAAAAATACTAGCAAAATTATTTTCTTGTCCCACACGGGAAAAATCAAACAAAATTTATGGATTTATAATAATCCTTTCTACTTCCTTGTTTGAATTTGTGACTAGACCTTTTGTGGCGGTTTGTGGGTTTAGGCTGGGCCACAAACGCACGAGCACCTCGCCACGCCGGGCCTGGGCCCGGGCTCTGGGTAGAGCACCTGCGGCGTGGGCCATTGACTCCTTTTATTTTTTTGTTGCAATGTTTTTCTATTTGTCAAAAGGTTCAATTTCCGAGACTGATTGGTACAGTCTACAAAATTGACTATGTAGTCTTCCAAACATATTTCTCTATTGACCATGCTATTTTATTTCCAAAACATGATTTCGTTAATTCTTGTGCTTTCTTCATTGCTATATAAACAGCACTTCCCATTCATTTTTTGTTAGCAAAAAGTGGAGCAGCATATTACCGTAAATAATATTACAACATAAATAAAATAAACCAAATGATAAATTAAATAATAATAATATAAAATAGAGTAGAGTGAAAAGATGTAACCTGGGTCGAATCGCGCTAGGCGCTTTTCTAAGAGAGATAACGCCTCCACGCATTGGTTACCAAATAGTGCGTTCCTCTCCCAAGATACGACAACTCTTTGGACTCATTTGGTAGCGGCAAGATGAGCCTCCGATCTGATGATCGCCAAATGCTCATAATTTTTTTAGTAGTAAAATAATTTTTACATAATGAACCATACAAATATACTTGGGAAATGCGCGGTATGAAACAATATTATATTACTCTAGAAAACATGCCAAGTCTTTCTTTAAAACAATAATTTTACCGTAATCTCATTATACAGTTCATAGCCTTTATATAGCTAATCACCATTAAGTCAATGATTTAATAATATTAAATCCACATGTTTAATGTTTGCAACAGGTAAAACAGTAACTCCCATAGTGTTAATCACTATTAAAACATCAATATAAATCATATTAATCATCATACTAAATACCATTGACCAAAGTTTAAAACTCTAAAATAAATACCATTAACCAATTTAAAATATTCGTTATAACTTATAAAGTATTTGGTCAAACATTTTAACTCATTAATAAATTCTTAAATCACAATTTTTCCAACAATCCCCCACATGATTTAAGAATTGAAAATATATTAAAATAATAAATATATAAGATTTAAAAAATCCAAAATAAAAATAAAATTATTTTATAAAAAATAATAATAGTGAGCATACGAAACCATGTAATAGGTGTAGGTATCTTTCGGGTTTGAACCAACACTTAGTGTAAGCGAGCTTACACTCGAAAGAACCATAGTAGTATAAATACTTTGAACTAGGTCCCTTAAATCAAGCTTGGACTCACCACACACACGGCACGGGCAATCGATCAGGTTCTATCAGTGGTGCGCGTTAATGGTCATGCGCGAGTATCTTGTGTCATGAGTGTATCTATGGAGTTACCCACGTCCCATAGTAACGATCACACTACGAACACTTACTAGGTGAATATATCCTCCAAGGGTAGGTGTGACATCCACCCCGCAAAAAATTATGCCTTCGGATTCATTAAGGGTCAAACTCAACCTCAACCGTCACAACCCAAAACAAAACCAACGAGAGCACCTCATAAAACACAATATCACACTTCGCCATAGGAATGAGGACCAAAATAAAATATCCGTCAAACAATTGGTGCTCTCTTTAATTAGCCCATCCACAACTTCGTTATTACCCGTTGAACTTCTTTCATGAGATCTCCAATCTTTGAAGACGGGTTTCCACTGCGATTGCTTACATATGGGCAATAAGTCTAATTTCCCTCGGCGTTTCAATTCTCATAATAATTCAGGTACGTACTTGCTGGCCAGCTTTAACGGATCCGTGATATCACTTTTTAAATATTCAAATAAATAACACCATCATGATGCAAAATCACATGTCTCAGAGACCACGTCTCAATGATCAAATATCACAGTATCTCATCAAACTCAGTTTTTAGCATTCAGCTAAAACTCTTTTATCACAAATAATAGAATCGAAGGCATAAGCGGCCCAGACAATATAAGCTTTCAATGCATAGACTCGAACAATATTGGATTATGAAAAACGTCGTAATAACTCTTTGACAATTTCACTTCCATGCTCGTAGTATCCAATATAATAATAATAGTCCGCATTGCATATCTCCACGATATTGCACCTCCACAATATAAATATAAATAACCATTTGGAGCCATTGATCTCATCAAGATAAATAAATATCCAACTCGCCTTAACATACCTTTCAAGTAAAGAAGGATAAACACAATTAGCGAGATATATAATAAATGATCAATATCGATAAATAATATGTATGTCCCATACACTATATTTTCACCATAATTTTCAACTAGTACATATGATAGTCTCATTAAAACAAATTTTCCTCTACACAAATATCAAGTGTAGCCAAAATAACAATGGTGATGATAAAATCAAATATTAACATTGAATCAATGCAAGTGTTATTCTTTTAAGCATTTACAAAAGGGTTATTTCATAACAATAATCCATCCTATTAGTGGTCTGCAATAAACACTCCATCCTATCAATAATCCCAAT
>JAOWBH010143400.1:0-13066 GCA_028566215.1 Silene coronaria | reverse complement strand
TTCCTTACTCGGCCGAGTACTATGTACTCGGCCGAGTGCACTCACTCGGTCCCCCAATACAGCTCATCCTCGGCTCGTTACGGTGTTCGGTTGGTTCGATTACTCTCGTATAAGATTTATAGGGTTCCTCATTATGTCTAATGATCATCTCGCTAATTACAATTAACCTAATTAATCCTCTTACTAATACCGGGTATTGCATTTTCACTTATGTATCGAGAGAAAATTGAAATTGAATACTAATTTGTGAATAATGTACAAAAATGAAATAGGTAGAGTGGAGTTGAATGGAGGAAGTAGTAATAACTTCCGGAGTAAAGTGTATTTGTCCTATGACTGCTCAGTTGACCAATTTTTATTACATGCAGGGTCCATGAAATCATGCTTATAGATGCTGATAAAGATCCCGCTATTGAACCAAATGCATCTCAGGCTAAGCTTTTACTGAATCAGGTAGCTTATATTTGCGTGCCCTTTTACTGAATCAGCTGCAAGTGTCTAACGAGGGTGCGTATTGGACATTGCTGTTTGTAAAGAGATTCTTAATATTGGAAACTGGAGTATCCTAATCGTCATGTCATGTAGTGTTGATGTGGAACACCTAACCAAATGTAGCCCTTGCATAAGCAGAGGGTATTTTTACTGATAGTAGCAAAATCATCCTTTCTGCCTGGGTTGATGTGAAAAATTAGTAGACTTCTTTAGTGTGGTTATGAAGCACTTCAATTTGGTTAAAATTATGCCCTACCTCATCATAATGAGTTGTCTTTAATGATCCATAGGCCCATTTTCCTGGTCCTATATCTTTTGACTCTCTTATAAGTGAAAATAGGCACTGTAAGGTGGCTATCGTATTGCTTCCTAATACGGTGTCCTTTAATTGATATTCTCCATTATTAAATAAGTCTTATATACCTTTCAGTATTTTAGTACCTTACTTTGTGTCTGATCATGTTGGTAAGTAAGAAACTATGAATAAGATCTATTGTTGTTTCGTCAAGTGTTTCTGATTATTAGAATAAGTTTTTTTGTTAGTTAGGCATGTCTGTAAGTGCTTTTTGTATATATGCTATACGTGGGAGATTGGGAGTGTACTTTGAAAGAGAGTTTTTTTTTTTTATCATGGGACTGTAAGAATATATTTGGTCTCATTACCTAGTTTCGTTGCTTTCAAATTTCAATGCAAAAACTTAGGTGGACAGGAAGCTGGTCAAGCAGACTGTGATGACATCAGTTTATGGTGTGACATACATGGGTGCTCGTGACCAAATTAAGAAAAGGTTAAAGGAACGTGATGCAATTGCAGATGATGAGGTTTTTGCTGCAGCATGTTATGCCGCTAAGGTAAGTTAATAGGTGTTTTTTTTTATGCTGCGAATCTGCGATCCAGATAATGATGTGATGTGTTAGTGGTGGGTACTCAAAATATTGCATGTAGACTATTGAAAAATTAAGGGAACCAGGCTAGTTTCACAAGTAAAGCTTGTACTTGAGAACTATTTGTAAGAGAATAAATTACGGAGTACAAGATATTATAATAAGTTGGATAAGGAAGCTGATGCGGGACCTATGCGCCAAAAACTTAGGTTTGAGATGGCCTAGCTTTTAACTGCACTCAACTGAATAAGATATATGCTCTCCAATTAGCTGATTTCCTTGCCTTAGCTTGCCATATATGTAGCTCAGAGTGAAGCTCTTAAAACTCCCACCGTTACACTTTGTTGACTAGCTTGATGTTTGGCATTCTGTAACTAATGGAAAAGTAGAGGAAATCAGCCGCGAATAAGTGAAAATAATAATTCAGATTAAATCAGATTAGAAAATGGTTAAGAGATATATAAATTCTGCTTTGGCTGCAGAATATGGTGAGCTATGTTACTCCGACACTTCACTTAACTGCCGTGTCGCGTGTCGGACACGTGTCGGTGTCTGACACGACACGACACTTCGACACTTCAATTTAAACCACAAAATAGGAAAATTCACCCAAAATAGCCGTGTCCGACACGCCGACACGTGTCTGATACCGACACGTGTCGGCGTGTCTGAGTAACACAGATGGTGAGTGCTGGTAAGCTAATCATGTTTATCATCAATGGAATATACCGACATTATCAAAAACCTAGTTGTTGATTGTTATTCTCCAGTATGGTGGTGTTGCAAAATAGCCTTGGACCACCTGACATGAGTTGTATACAAAATTAACCCTTGTAAACTGGGCTGTTTAGTGGTTTGAGAATTGAGATGGCTCATAGTCACAACGGTTTTTCTCTTACATTTTCTTAGGGTTGTTTAGTGGTTTGATTTTGCTATCTGGGCAGGTCACGTTAACTGCTTTGGGAGATTTGTTTGAAGCAGCAAAAAGCATCATGAACTGGCTTGGAGAGTGTGCAAAGGTATATGATCTTGGAATTGTTTTGCCAATATAATATTACAAGTGCAAATAAATTGTTTGGCTAGGAAATAGCTAAGGATTTTGCAACCAAAATTTCTGATTGAATTTTTGTATGATCTATTATTAATTTTGTCACTTTCTATATTGCAAATAAATGTATATGATATCAGTAACTCTGGAACTCGCATGCTTAATTTAGATGAAACAATCAACTTGTTCTAGTCTGCCAATATTTAGGGAGTCTAGAGGGTGTATAATTCTCAAATTGCAGGTATCAAGGGTACCAATGGGTCAAGGTTTGGAATGATCTAAACCCACAAGTGTTTGGCAAGAAATTTTGATTTTGATACCCAAATCCCAAAATTCAAGAGGCTGGGGCTTTGATACCCTAATAACACCCTTATTTGATTCCTGACTCCAAACCCATACCATATTGGCAGACTAGAACACCTTCTTACTGCTTTATCTTCTGTAGGTATCGAGAATGATAATAAGCGTCTCATTTGTATGTCAAACAGGTTATTGCATCAGAAAACCAGCCTGTGCAATGGACAACCCCGCTTGGTCTTCCTGTTGTTCAACCTTACCGTAATATAGGAAAACGTCTTGTAAACATTCTAAGCTCTTTGGACTTTCTCGTTTATTCTTGTTGATTTTCGAGGTTTTCCTGTCCCTGGAATTTTTTTTTCTCAAAATTTTAAAACTTGTAATGGATGCTGCAGGTCACTACTTCTCTACAAACTTTGACATTGCGGCAAGAAACTAACAAGGTAGCCTACGATTTTATTAGCAACACTTTCAATTGTCCTTGCTTTGTTTAGTATGTACCCTTGCATCGTGCTTCAGTTCTGCTCTAGGTATGTGACATGTGTGGCTGTTGGTAATAAATATTATATCTCTATGCATTTTCAGATCATGGCAAAACGGCAGAGAACAGCTTTCCCTCCAAATTTTGTCCACTCCCTTGATGGGTCCCACATGATGATGACTGCTATTGCCTGCAAACAGGCAGGATTAACTTTTGCAGGTTAGTTTGTAGTCTTAACTTTTGACATTTTCCATGTTGGTTGTTTGTGTGTATCTTACTTTCACTGAGTTTCACCTAATTTCCTATGCTGCAGGGGTTCATGATTCATATTGGACACATGCTTGTGATGTGGATGTAATGAACAAAATATTAAGAGAGAAGTTTGTTGAGCTCTATGAGCTACCTATCTTGGAGAGTGTAAGGCTTTCTTGTTTGAACTCATCTTCTATAAGATTTCAGTCTTTGGCTTTATGGTAATGTTTATCCGGACATGGTCAATGGGCTCCCTTTTTTCATGAAGTCTTGGTTGAGAGAAATCTTTGCAAGTGATGCTCCATTTGTCCCGCGAATACTATACTTTTAGTCTTTTACTATTTAATTTTCTTCTTTTTATGTTCCCACATGCAAGTGGGCTAGGGGGAGTCTCACATTCTTTCTCCGTCACAAAGCTTGAAAAAAATATAAACCCAAGGCAGACTAAAGTAGAGAGTATAAACTGTATTGTGACATAATGAGCATCATATGTGATTGTTGTTGCCCTGTTGAAGAGCAGTTTGCATGGTTTGTTAGCACTGTTTCTGCCTTTTAAATGTGATCTTGGGCTTTTTTCAATTTTCTGATGTCCTATAAGACGACTCTTATTACCTGGCGCAAAGTGCATTCACATACTTGAGATGACGTTTCCTTGGAAGCTGTCTTTTATTTGGTTGAGTGTTCCTCGTGTGATCTCTTCAAATAAAATTTACCTAACGTTGTCCTGGTATTAGTACTGAAGCAATACTTTTGTTGTGCAGTTATTAGAGAGCTTTCAGACGTCCTTTCCTCATTTAGAGTTTCCGCCTCTCCCTGAATGTGGAGATCTTGATCTAAGAGATGTTCTGGAGTCTGTTTATTTCTTCAACTAGAGATCGACGCCATAGTATCACTGGAACTCAGATATGAAGAACTGTGACCAAATTAAAGAACTCTGATATAATTGGGGTATATGAAATTGGTGAACAGGAAAAAATTGTCTGAGTTGTGAGTGTTGTCCATCGGCCAGTAGGTTTACTGGGTATAGGTTCTGGTCAAATATTTTTTCAGTGTGTCCAATAACTGGCATAGATCATTTATGTGCTCCGCACTGCCTCCGCCTTGAAAAAGGAAAACGGGACTGAAGCCGAAGAACAAATGTGATGACATGAGCAAGACTTACCTTCCGATGGCTAAGAATGAAAATTGACAGCATCCAGCCACATTACAAAAGCCATATAGAACCATGGTATCAAATATCAAACTTGATTTAATCAGTTGTCAAGCGCCTCACATCCTGATCTCGGCCTCAGACCGTTCATATAATAATAAAGGCGAGCTAGGAAACTAATTGGTTAGTATAGCTTTGCTTAGATCTATAGCCTATAGGTTTGTCAAATTTACTTCATCATATTGATCATTGTACTGTATGTATATGCTATTTACAAATAAATCCTTTAGGAAATTTTGGGGTTTGTCGATTGTTGTAGAATGATATTCCGTTATTTATACTGAAGAATCCTTTATATATCTGGGGGTGCACACGAACTTGGTTTGTAATGGTTTCTTGACCAAATTTGCATATTTTCTGGAGAAGTATAAAACTGAAGCACGACTGTTTGGGAATTTGGAGTCGAAGGACGTCTGCTTCCGTGCAGACGACTTCTCACTATGCTTGCAAGAACTCGTATTCTGAGAAGTGCTCGATATCGTTTTTTGTTTGTTACCTTTGTGACTGTCAAAGAAGCCGAGGAGCTGATGGTAGATTAATTCCAAAATTCAATCACTAGACTAACAGGAAATATTGTTGAAAGTGTTATGAAATATTATTATATGGATGTCCATAATCTTAGAATATTCTAGAGTTATTGTATTATGGAAACTCTAGCCCATTGTATGTGTATATATATATACCCCTTATAATGGAATAAGAATACGGTTCTGTCTCTCTCTATATTCTCTCTACTTTTCTCTACAATTGTCTCCTCCCTTTATTTCACAACAGAAAATGAATTTTTTATCTCAACTTTGTCAAACTGTAAAAGTCAAACGGCATTTAGACCAAGTTTTACAGACCTCTAATAGAGCTCTAAATATTAAAATGGTTTTCCAAATAAAGAGTCCAAATAAAAAAAGAATCAAAAGGAAAATAACATGAGAAATGTAAAAAACAACTCATTTTTTCCATATTTGATGAAATATTCCTTGATTATTTTTACTAGTTTGAAAGTCCGTGCGTTGCAACGGGGTAATTAAAGCTATATAATTATAATGAATAATTTTATTATATAACTAAGTTTCAAGGATGAATCTTATTTATAATCATACGATCACGGATCACCTCACTTTATGTTAATTTTATGATGTGGGATAATTCTACTATTTATATGTAATATATTCACCACACCCATTATTTTTCAATGTGGGACAAATATTATACTAAGAAATATACCATCTTTTTCGCACATAATTCGACATCCAACCCGATTCAATAATGGCAAATACAATACTATCAATTAATATTCGTACATTTGTTTTCCTATTTTTTATCATAACTAAAAATGTGCAAATGATATGAATTTTATACTCAAATGGTGATAGCATTTTTTCAACCACAATATAATTATATATAAAATCATAATTTTTTTACAATCGTTTTTTGTCAAATGAAATATAAAAGATTTATATAAAAATTATAAACATTACTTGAATATAATATAAGAAATATATATTATAATAATAATAATAATTTTAAAATTCTCCACTTTATTTTTTATGTCATATTGTGAAGATAATGATGCAAATTCTTATAAGAGCTCTCTAAGACAATACTTAGGAAGTTAGGAGACTCAAAAGATTTTAGGTTGCTACCTGAGTTTCAAGGATGACCCATATTTATAATCATATGATCGCCTCTTCTTAGGATAATTTTCCAATGTGGGACAATTCTACTATTTATACGTAATATATTCACTACACCTATATTATTTTCCAATGTGAGACAAATAACATACTAAGAAGTACATCATCTTTTTCGCACCTAATTCGACATCCAACCTGATTTAATAATGAGCAAATATTTACTATTTATTAATATTCGTACGGTTCTTTTTTTCTATTTTTTTTTATCATAATTAAAATATGTGCAAATGCTATGAATTCTATAATCTAATGATGATATCATTTTTTTTACCACGAATCTAATTATATAATTTTCATAATTTTTACGATACTTTTAAATCAAATGAAGTGTATAAATTTTGATATAAAAATTATAAATATCACTGGAATATAATATTGGAAATATATATTATAATAATAATTTAAAAAATTCTCCACTCTCGTGGAGATAATGATACAACTCTAAGAACTCTTTAAGAAAATATTTTGGAGACTCAAAAGGTTTCTTTTTGGGTTGGTACATAGATTCCAAAGATACCTTTTGTTTATAATCATAAGATCACCTAACATTATACTAATTTTTCAATGTGGGACAATTCTATTATTTATAAGCAGTATATCCTCTACACCTATATTTTTTTTTCCAATGTGGGACATATAACGTACTAAAAAGTAACAATCTTTAATATGTGTAAATAATATGAAATACATACTCTAATGATAACATTTTTATCACGAATTTAAATTGCACGTATTACTCATCTTGTTCCTGCCATAAGATTTCCTAACAAAATTCACCTTGTAAAATTGATTGTGTATGCAATTCAGCAATGTCGATCGAGAAAGTAATAAGTTGAATTAGATAAGTTAAAGTCTTAAATACATATCCATGTCCCTTAATTATTGACGACGTTCTGTTCTCATTATAGATAAATTAATAGTCTATCTTTTCCATCTTTTGATTCACATTAAACTTTATTGTTATCATAAATCAAACAGAATAAATTGTGTATATTGTTTCCGTTTGTATATTAGAAATTAATGGTCAAAACTTAAATCAATTCAAAGTTAAATGAGACAAAAAAACATGGGACAAAAATAATTTCAATATAGACTATATAGTCATATAAGGCGTATAAAATTCAGTAACCTAATATTGAAGTTTCTAAATACAATAATACACTACTCTCTCGATCCTAACACTTACTAACTTTTTATATTCATTGTGAGGAATGTTTTGAACAAAGGTAAACAAATAATTACGATGTATATATTATGTATTAACTTTTCTTAGTTAATGAAGCTTTATTTTTCACTTGACACATCTTTGTTATAAGAATGAATCTCTATATAATTTTCATGATAATTTAAAAATTCATTTATATTAAATTAAATGTAATGTAAAATTTTTTATATAAAAATTACTATTACAATAATAATTAAAAAAATTTCCACTCTGTTGTAGAGAGATTTTGGGGTGATACATAGGTTGTAAGGAAGCCTCTTATTTATAATCATAGGATCACCCACCTTATGTTAATCTTTCAATCTGGGACAATTTATATATAGTATATTAACCACACCTACAATATTTTTCAATGTGAGACATATAACATACTAAAAAGTGCGCATCATCTTTATATGTGCAAATAATATGAAATTTGTACTCGAATGAAAGCATTTTTAAATACGATTCTAATTATACTATTTTCATGTTTTTTTAACAATACATTTTTGTCAAATAAAATGTAAAAGTTTTTATTAAAAAATAGAAATATCAGTTGAATATAATATAAAAACTATATATTATAATAAATTAAAAGATTCTCCACTTTATTTTTTATTATTATTTATGAAACTTTCCTAAATTGAATTTTGATGATGTGAACGCTCTAATATCGCTCGAAAAAACCTCTTTTATTTTATATATATATATATATATATATATATATATATCTATATATATATAGATTAAATCAAGTAGTTATGTAAGGTGAAATTAATCACCACAAATCAACATTTAAATAAGGTAAAGATATTAATAATTAATATACTAATATAGATTAGCTAGCGCAAATATTCCTAAACATGCGTTGTATTATAGAGGTAATTTTTTCCCAATATTTCTTCCGGTAGAACCAAAAAAACGTCAATTTAGATAGGCCATGATATATATGATCATAAAGACTTTGGAGAGACGGTCTTTGAAAAAATTATTGCGAGACGACTTTATCGTACCTCTTTATGTAATTTTTTTTGGTGACAGAGGAACCCATAATTGCTACTTTGGTGCACACGGGGTAAACACTCAGGTATACGTGATACCTTCTTTATGTATTTTTAGTACTCCTTTTACAATTGGTTGTGACTCAAAATATCTATCTATATTTAATTGGTACATGTTGTCATAACAATCGTACTTATTTTATCATATATTGTAGTCATCTTTATTACTCCGTAGTACCTTATTTAATGTTTACATACACACCTATTTTAATTACTTTTCGTACCATTTTAACATTACTCTATAATTGGTCTTTCCATAATGTTGAATGTTTATAAAATGGTGGATAATTTATAATGTTGCGTTCTGTATAAAAACCTTGTGCTTTATTAAGATAATGAGAGTAGACGAAAGTTAACAGTTTGTTGATGTTAATTTAGGCGTTAACGTGTTAAATGACAGAAAACTATCTAATTAATAGGTATGGTTTTTACTATAATAGAAAAGTATAAGTATAAATGAACAAAATCCAAATTATGTTAATTTTTCTAAATAATTCTTTACGTTATGTGAGCATGTATGTGTTTGAGTGAGTGACCATTTATTTTGAGTCATATAATTCATGAGCAAATAAAGAGCAGAACAAATGATGCCAAACTATTATCACAAATTCTCAAATAAAGACGGGGATTATCCGTCACAAGCTAAAGACGGATAGTGCCTTTTGAACTATTATATGGACATTTTTGAAGAAGGTTTGAGAAAATGAATAAAGACGGTCATGGAGAAAGGACAATAAGGGAAGAGTAAGGCCACAATCATAAAACTATGAGATCTTAGCTTGAAGACAGTTGAATGATATAAGCATAAAAAATTCTAGACCTGACAAATAGATTGGGTCGTGTCGGGTTCGTGTTTATGTCACTGTAAACGGATCACAAACCTTCCAACCCAAATCAAACCCAATTAAATTTCGTGTCATGTTCATGTCGATCCACTTGCATAAATGTGTCATAAAGCCTGAACTCTAACCCGTTAATTTCGTGTCGGGTTTTCGTGTCATGTCCATATTTGAACGGTTGATGTATAATTATGTGATGGAGGATCAAGAATGAAAAACTATGACTAATTTAGTAAACAAGCATTCGTGTGAGGTTCGTGTTTAGAGAGTTCAACCCAAATCCAACCCAATTAAATATCGTGAGAAAAGTTGAAAATAAAAGCGAGCGGGAAGAGTACATAACTCAAAACTTAAAAGTACCACCAAGACAAAAATATATTTCCTTCGTTAATATGGATCCACTTTTCCCCCCACAAGAAGTGGTTCCATGTTAACTTTGGAGTGAATGGAAGGAAATAGCAAAAAAGTGAAAGGCATTTTCGCATATGGGGAGCTTGAACCTTAAGAGAATTATCTTCCAATCACTTACGAGGTAATTAATCCTTCATATGAGACGATTATGAAATAATGGCGGGGAAAATAACAAATTAGGGTTGTGAAATGAAAAAAAAATGGGTTTACTATTGGTAAAGGAAGTACTACTTAACTAAAAAAAGGGTTATTACTTGACTAAAAAAGCAATTACCTTTTGTAAGGATATTAGTAAGAATTTTTTTTTTTTTTTTACTTGATAAAAGGTTGTATTTTGAGTTTGGGCTATTTGTGTTTAGGGCTGTTAATGAGACGAGACAGCTCGCGAGCAACTCGAGATCGGCTCGGTCAAAGCTCGGTCAAAGCTTGGCTTATGGGAGTTCGGCTCGGGCTCGGGCTCGGCTCGAGAGGTTAACGAGTCAAGCCGAGCAAACGCTGGCTCGGCTCAAAAAGCTCGCGAGCGGCTCAAGTTTGTGTGATTAGATAAGATATTGCTAATATTTTGTAAAAATAATTTATCATTATTATATTTTTGCATCACACATATGAAATGTCTTACTAATTTGCCAAAGATTTTTACATATAACCTTCTATCCTCGTTATTCAAAATATCGGAAGAAAAAAATTATAAAAAAAATTAACCATTATATATACGCTCGATTTGAGCTCGAGTTTAGCTCGAGCTCGCGTTAAAGCTCGCAAGCTTGATAACGAGCACATTTTCTTCAAGCTCGAGTAAGCTCGAGATCGGCTCGAGCTCGAGTTATGGTTCTTGAGCACAGGCCCAGCAAGGCCAAGCTCGGGCTCGGCTCGGCTCGTTAACACCCCTACTTCGGTGACAAGGGTGAGCAATTGTCAACAAAGTTGCTCTCGTACCTAGTAGACTTTGGCGGATTAGACCGTTTTGACTGGGTTACCCCGAGCTTCACGGTTTTCACGCGATATATTAGGGCCATGGATCATTCTGAGTTGATTGAGAGAGGGACTTCTCTTGCCATCGTCGGACCCGGATTAGTTTTGAAGGTATGCAACTTGTTCTCGTTTTTCGTTGTTTCATTACAAATGATCGTATGAAATAGAAATGCTTGTACATAGCAAATGATTACATATAAATATCGATTTTTGAATATGAATTTTTTGAATATTCGACTTGGATTTAAGCAAATGATTGCGCATAAATGCCGAATTTGAACTCGAGCTTGATGTCTTGTAACTAGCAAATGATTGCTTGTAAATATCAAGTTTAACCTGAATTTATTTGAAATAGAAAATGATTGCTCATAAATATCAATTTAAATTTGAATTCAACTTGAATAATAGCAAATGATTGCTTTTGGTCCTCAAGTTTGAACTTGAATCTGTAGCAAATGATTACTTTTTAATTTAACTGAAATATCTTCGCAGCCTTGGATATATTCTTACTTTGCCGACTTTACCCCGGCTCGAGATGCGAATGTGGCTCGACGGTATCTCCTCGTGAGGGATTGGATCATCGGTCTACTTACGATACTTGCTGGAGGCAGGTGAACGCCTTGAGGTTGGAGAATGTAAGTGGAACTCCTCTTTTGCCTTCTTGATTTCATTCGGGTTGTCATTTCATTTGCCTTATACCGTTTCGTATTGACCAGTGCACCTCGAGACCTTGGGAGGCTTACTCGTTGGTTCCGGCTTTCGTAGCCAATCGACTTAGGCCTGTGAGCTCGTGCTGGCTCCTTTTGACGACGCCTATTGGACCTGTTTGGTACTTAGGTGAGCGTTTGTCTCGCCAGTGCTCCAGTGACCGCTTCGTTGTCCCAGTCGACCTACCTCAGACGATGTTTAGGGAGCCTTCTGTCGAGGAGAGGGCGACAAACTTAGCTGGGTTTGGTGGTGATGCCCTTTTTCTTCCATACCTGGACTACTCGGAGTTTGTATAGAGGCGGTTGGCTCACTGGCCGATAATGGTATGTATCGATTCCATTTGTCTTTTAAACAATTGCTACTTGCTTTCATTTTATCAAATGATTGATGCCTCTGTATATAGGAGATCGACGATGCGGGTGCCGAGCCCCCAACCTACACGGACACACTAGAGTACCCTGGACAGGATGTTGGTACGGTGTTGCATACGACGGTGGACACCTTTCCTAAGGAGGTGACTGACGCTGGGCTGGAGAAGTGGTAGCACATCGTTAGGAGGGTAAGCCCCCAGTTTACAGCTTTGTTTCCGTCTTTCTTTTCATATGTATGAACATAGTTTGATGGTTTGGAATTTCGAAATGCAGGTACGACCGTCGAGCCAAGTTGAGTTGTGGCGGATGGTCAAATGCTTGAGGGCGACAGCTGTAGAGACTCTAGCTGGTGGCCCGAAGATATGGGTATGAACCCCTTTCTCTCTTATTTCATTTGATAATGATATCAATCTTATCAGATGGACTGAGTTTAGTTTTGCTATGTAGCATGAGAGTGAGTTGGAGGCCAAGTTGGCAGTGGTCCGTGGAGAGATGGCTCGTTTGGAGCGGGAGCTCGAGGCTCGTGATGCGGAGATTGCCAATTTGTAGGAGCGTTTGGTATTTCAGGAGGAGTTAGATGATCTCCTATCAGATGACTGATATTATTTGATGACGGACATGAGTCCGGATATTTGCATAGTCCATTTTGTGCATTATCCTCGACTTTTAATGTATATATGTTTGGCTTGCGTGCCACTGAAGCCTTGCGAAGTCATTTACCTGCAGTTTAGCTTACATATAATTTTGGCTAAGCAATATTTCAGCCGTTATACCGCCGAAAAATACAAAAAAGGCGTATAGCAAATATATTTACAAAATGAATCAATTAAATGAAGTAGAATGGATTAAAACGAATGAAGAAGAAATTGAAATAATAAAATTGAAATAAAAAAGATTGAAATAATTGAATTAAATAATTTTGTACAAGTATTGGCTTTGAATATTCAAATGCAAATGTCGACCAAATCAAAAAAAATGCCCGTGCCTTCAAAATGGGGCGACACAAAAAATGCACGAATGCGACCCGAACATGGGAGTGGTACTCCCAAAAGAAAAAGAAATGAAAGAAATGATAAGTGTGAATCGTGATTTGCAAAGAAAATTGAAATGTTGTGGAGAAATGTCGCGAAGTACAGGTCCCGTT
>JAOWBH010143391.1:0-12606 GCA_028566215.1 Silene coronaria | reverse complement strand
CCCCCCCCCCCCCCCCCCCCCCCCCAAAAATTTTAGGGGAGGCAAACGATTAATTACATAAGGTTTCCCTGAAAAAATTTCGAAAATTTTAACTAAAAATTTAGAAAATTTCATCCGCCAAGGGGGCGGCCGCCTCCGCTAGACCCCTAGATCCGCCACTGCTTCGTGTAGTTTTTAGGTACATGATTATCAACTCATTTATTCTATATGTAATTTTACCAACTATTGACTTTATACACAAAATATATTTGTGGGTTACGGAAAATAAACAAATTCTCACAAATTTATATACGGATTACATTTGAAGCAATTATGTGCAAAATTAATTATTATTAATTATATTAATTAATAGGTTTGAAATAAAACTCTAGATTTGAATGAAGAGTTCGTTGGCTATTGTGAAACATGATGGTAAATTAGGAAGCTTTGACCAAACATTAGTGGGTTTGGGACAAAATAATGTCAAATTAACATTAAACACTAATTTTAATCTAGCCGAATTCTAATTCAATACCATTAACTCATTCTAAGTGTAATCTTGCCAAATGATTAGCCATTTGCGTTACTTTTTGAAATGGACCGTTGACCCTAAGTACTACCGCCGGTCGACAAGAAAGTTAACTAGTCCATTAAAATCGATATTGTCATCTTATACGGGTTTTGACATGATTGGGAGGTACAAAATTGATCGATTCTGATTTCTAAATGTTATAATAATTGTAGTACAAGTTAGAATAAACTATGAGTCACATTTCTCATAATCAATTGATCGGAATCGCTAAAGAGCATCCTAGGACTCGCATGCATGCATGACAAGCCGTGATGATCACAATTGATACAATATCGATCAAACAATAAAACGGTGAATCACGTATTTATTTGAACAACATAAATAATACAAGTATCAATAATCAATGAAATTAGAATCGAAGTAGTAAAAATGAATCTATACAAGAGCAAATAAATCAACAAATCGTGACACGACTATTTTGAGACTAAGACTCTAATATCGTTGTCGTTACAGTGACACAAGTATTTCTACCACATATATACATCTAACAAGTACCACAATAGAATCAATGCCAGAGCCAAGGTGTAGCACTCCTACGATACTTATAAAATCCAGACACTTGTTCATCAGTAAGACTAAGAGACCATTGAACCCGATTTGACCGATTTGCCCCTGGACCGTAACATTTATATTCACCATAGTAAACTGAATCATGTGTATAGGGTTTACCCCAATCGTCCCATCCTTGAGGATTTACTGCATTGGACATGTAAGTGTTCATAAACACTACTCTTGAATAAGGTCCCCATGGCCTTCCTAGTGTACAACTTTTAATTCCAGTGACCCGGCCTCCCATGAAATAAAATCCTGTCTCTTCATCTGCCGTTGCCCTTTTTTGTGCTGTTATTGCTCCATTTCGGTTTGATATCGAATGTATGTGACAATTCTGCATGGAAAAATATTTGGTAAGTACGGGTTAACTAAGGCACAATGCCTTATAGTCATGATAAAATTGGCAAATGATAGAGTAACAACTTACTTGGAAATAAGACTCTGCATTGCCAAAAATGAAATCAGTGCCTCCTTCAATATAACAATTTGTGTAAAAATGTTTGCCTAGCTCATCTAGAAGTGTGTCCTGATATGAAGTGATTCGACATGCTGTAAACTCCGCCCGGTCGCTCCTCACCCTCAATGCCACTGCTTTCGCTCCGTCTCCATATGTATTCTAGAATCCCCACAACAAAACATTTAACAAGTTAATACACTATTAGATTAGAGTATTAGGCAAACATTGAGAATAAAAATTGACTAGCTAAAATACTTGTGTAGTTGTCACATGGTAATAGTCTTATTATGAGACGGTCAGATACGACAACTTGTCATATATTTTAAAGACAAGTTTGAGAGTCATGTGCATATTGAACCCATGAATTAAATAGTGATAGAGTTAGTTGCACCCATGAATTAATGAGTATAATTTCTCTTTCGGGAAGGATATTTACCATTTGATTTTAACACAAAATCAATAAAAGACGTAACAAGTGATCGATTTTGGACCATGAACTAAACAAATTGACCCTTACTATTGTAAAAAAGTCGGAATACTATTGTCAAAAACAAAATTTAAATAGAATTGATAACGGTTGACTAAGACGCTCTAAAATAAAAACGATAATTATCGAGACGGAGAGTAGAAGAAGAACCTGAATAGTAAGATAACGGCCCACAAAATCAGAAGCTAAGACAGTAAGAGTAGGAGAGGCCCAAATATCTCCACTATCAGCCCAAGTAATTATAGTACTTTCGGCATTTCTTCCACTTAGTATTATGAACGGTTTATTCGAAGGCACCTCAAGTTTTTCTTCGTAAATTCCTGGCTCAACCCTAATAAAAACTGAGTCTACATTATTAATCGGAACTGCGTCGATCGCATCTTGTATCTTCGTGTAGTTCCCTTTGCCCGATTGATCGACAATTATGACTCGATTCCATGATAATTTCTGGCTAAGCATTCGAGCATTGGCATGGCTAGTAAAGCAACATAATGCAAGTATCACTAATATAGTCACGGAAAAAGAGTTACGTAATGCCATTAGTAATTGTTGTTGTTTCCCGTCAGCAACAAAATCGCTCTAGTTAGAGTTTGGAAGTGATGAAGAACAAAGATATGGTATTTTGAGTATATATATGAAATGTTTTTGGTAGCAACGTTACTTAGTAAGATGTAATTATGACTTAATATGGTGATTAAGGGGATGTACTAACGGCTGATTTCTTGCTATTTACATTAAAGATCAAACATTCCAATAAAGTTGACTATTTATGCTTATTATCCTTGGATAATATAATTGCATGTAATTCAAGTTTTCGGCGGGGAATTTTTGTTTTCTAATAATTTGAAAATAAAAATAATTTTGATGATTAAAGATTAAAGAAATATCCAAAAAGGTGAATATAAAGGTATTGTTTTGATGGATGCAAGCAAGAAAGAATTAAAGAAAACAAATAAATAACACGGGTTTATGTATTGTTCCACCAACAATGCGTTAGTTACGACCAAGGGAAGGACGAGAGAAATTATTTGTTAGTTGATCGTGAGGATTATAGTTTTGTGAATGAATAAAACCTACGGTATTTGAGAGTATATATAGTACTCTCAAACAAATGTTTTCTGAATAAGTTTAGGAATTTTTTTATAACCGTTTCTTAATCAAACGTGGAAACCTAATCAAAAGCGGAATCAGGATTAGACTCATGAATAACAAATATTATAGTCGTCGAGGGTTAATTAAAAGGGAACTAATTATAATTCGATTTGAAGTATAATCTAACGGATATGATCAAAGAAATCAACATGGTTAAGTTGCTTCAATTTTACTTGTAGCAAACCATGTCAAAGTGTCATATCGCCTACTGTTTAAGTCATTCAATGAATGTTTTTTGTTGGACGTGTGCTTATACCGTTATGCGCCGTTAACCAACACGCTAAGCATAATTAACTTAGGAAGAGGATGAACATCGTGCTCGTCAGTCTCATAATCAAAATTCGAAACCCATAAAGTTAATATTGACAACAAAATTTTTATACTTTCTCGATTTAGTAGTGCTCTTCTAGTTTATTTTCCCAAGGCCAAAGTTTTCAATCTTTGATCCTAACTGTTAAAAACGTAAAATTTTATCGTTTTATTTAGGGAAATGAAGAGGAATGAATGTCGTATTTATCATTGTCATATTTTGTAAGAAAACTAAAATACACTTGTATAATAAAACTCCAACAATTGCTTTATATTATATCGAAATTCCAATAAATATAAGCCAAAGAAAGTACATTAACTTCAATAATTGTATAACTAGTGACAATTCTGACAAGCCATGTAAAACTGTAGATCATTCACACTTTCAATAATCCTTAGATAAAATCATAATTTCGAATACCCTAAATATGAATCAACTCAATAATAACTAACAGAACGACAATTCTTCAGTCGATAAAATCATAATCCCGCATACCCTATTTTTGTTTTTCATTTCAAGAATTTCAGTAATAACTCAATAATAATTAACGCGATGACAATCTTTGCGAATTTCACCATCACTCCCCAAGAGTGGACTTAAGTTACCCATCTTAACCATTGACCTTGCAAAATCATTAAAGAAAAGAGTCTCATCTTGAGCATAAAGATTGACCAATTGAGAAACAATTGGAAAATTCCCTGAATAAAGTTGTTGGTCAGAAAATAGAAGTCCTCTGCCTCCTAAGATAAGCTTAAAGTAGGAGTTGTCAAAGGATCTTGGTGTTGCATAATCCAATGCATATAAGTTGTTGTCACCTCCATTTGGAGGACATATTCCTCTTAATTCATTCAAAAATGTCATCTCTATTGTTAAATCTGGTTGATTGTTCCCATTTTGGTTGTATAATCTCTTCCTAAAGTTTGTACATCTTGCCAATCCTATTGTGTGTCCTCCTACAACATTGAAAAACACGATTAGTTTCTTGTAAAACGGTTTTACACTAATAGATCATACTCCCTCGGTCTCATTACTCCATTAACTTTCTAGTTTGACTTTTGACCAGAAGTAAGTGTTAAAACATAAAAAGTAAAACATGATAATAAAAATATTTACATTCATCGTAACAAAGTCTTTCGTAGATGTTTTAACAATCGATCATGTAAAAGAAAGTTCTTCCCTAAGGAGAATAAAAGGAGTCAGATGTATGCAGTCGTAGTTACCTGAAAGTGAGACAAGATCGACTGCATCAAGACCGCGAGATTGAAAATTTTGGAGAAGTTGCTGGACATTGAAAACAGGGGCAGGGATGGTAGTGTTAGCAAGGTCGAAAAATGCTGCAGTAGAGTCTCTTCTACCTAATGGTAGTTCCCATGATGGTCCTCCACTCTGTATCACAAGTAATGCAATTATGTCGAATTAGAAAATAAGCTTAGCGAGTTGCATATACAATTATGATTTTTATAGTTTGTGTGCTCACCAGAACAACTGAATCGCGAGCAGCTAAGGCGACAATGTCAGCACAAGACACGGTTTCAGGGCACCGTTCTTCTAGTAATGCTTTTATCTCGTCTATTACTTCAAAACCTCTCAAGGAATTAGCATTTGGCACGGCATTTTTTTCGCTAAGAAACGATGGGGTATCGTCTAGTAAGACTGAAGCGTCACACCCCTACAATATTATTACACGTGAAAGGTTAGTCCCGATATGATTAGTGTCAGCTAACATGAATCATCATACGAATTTTGTTTGCATGTAAATAAGGTTAAAAGAGTAAGTGAAAGAGGAAAAACCTCGACGAAGCAATCATGGAAATGTAGCCTAAGCAACGAGGCAGCCATACGAGGATCTTGTGCAATGGCATTATCAAGCACTGACATAACAACGTCATTAACTTCAGGGCATGAACTATCATAGAAGTTTGGCGTGAGAAGGCCAAAACCAAACCCGAACCCAAACCCAAGACCACCCTGTGCTAATAAAGACATTTTGAGAGTAGAAACAAGTATGAATGAAGCCATGAACGTAAGATGATTGTTTAAAGTTGCCATTATGATTTAATAATCAAGCTTCTTTAGTTACTTAATTAGTGAGGTTTTTAGTGTGGAGTTGTTGATTTAAGTGTCAATAAAAATGGATTATATATAGAAATTGAAAAGATTGATAATTTTTTTTTTTTTCGGTCTAAGGGAGCCACAAGGGCAAATTTGTTGTTAATTGACGGGATTTGAACTCAGGTCACTGCTCAGGACTTTACAGGTAAGCTAATTAACATTTGCGGATAATTATTTAATTTGATTGTGGATTCAACCATTCTTTATTATTAATAGAAATGTTAGGTCCATTTTTAAGGGATTCCCTGCCCCATTTAGGATAATTTGGTAGTGCTATTTACCTGCTTAAAAGCGAGCTCAAATTATTGAGACATTTAGGCTAAGATTAGGAATCCTGTTTAATTTATTTTCTATTAGGTGCTAATTATTTATTATTTGTTGGACCAATTAATTATTTTGTTAGCCTAATATACTACATTACACGTTTGGGCATTACTTAGTGCTATAGGGTTTCAAACTTTGATCATGTTAATTGAAATTCGCGTAATTTTATCTATTTTACTAATCAATATTCACAATGTAACATTATATATAACTTATAAACGATGAAGGTACATTGTATAGTTGATTCCCTAGGGCAGGTTTGAAACAATTTATTTTCGGTACTAAAGGAGATCGATACTTATAATCTAATTAGGAAATATCTCATACTTTAATTAGAATTTGGAATCTAAAATCAATTAACCAGCTGTAGATATACCTACAATGTCAGGATATTGGTGGTTAGATGCATAATTTGCGTATAATAGTCATTTTCACTTTGGCATAGGTTTTCTTATAGCACAAAGGCTTACTATTTTCTTTTATTTTCTTTGTTCCTAAGGAAAAAAGTGTGTACTATTTTCAAAGATTATTAATTACCTTCACACCAATATTGTTAGAGTTTGTGTGATGCTAGGGTTCTTAGCTTGGACGCGCATACATCAATTTAATCCTTTTTATGGCTGTTTTACGCAAAAATTCACAACAAAAATCAATCTAATATACTAATTCTATTAGTAGTTTTTTCTTTTTCTTTTTGGTTATTTAGAAGTCTAATTTACTTGATTTCAATATTTTGTGTCAAGAGTTGATCTTAAATCAGTAGGTCTCTTAAGTTTTCGTGTTAATAAAATACGACAATTTACATATATATTCAGTAAAATTAATTATCGTGATTAATATTAAGTAACCATCAAGGTCAAATCGCTACGATGTCTCTATCCACCTACGACTCTCATACTCTCTTTAATTAAAAGTGGAAAAATAATTATAATGATGAATATTAAGTAACCATCAAGGTAATAAGGATGAGAATTCTACACAAAATACATTATAAGATTTCGTAAATTTACTTCGTCTCAATCATTTCTTTAATTTTAATTAAAATACTCCTCCTAAACTTAATGAATGTAAAACATAAATAAATGACTAAAAGACGGGGCTACTCACACTCGACCATCCATGAGAATTGATAGTTGATACGGGGTAGCTAAGTAGCTAAGAGCTAGTCCATGTTAATTACGTAAATTAAGGGTGTTATCCAATTAATGGCACATGGATTTTAATAAAGAAACCCCACAATGCTTGTAACAAACGTTGAAATTTTGGGTCGCAAAAGACATAAAAGATTGCAACTATATTTTGGCGTCTTATATATAGTTAGTGTTACGTTGACACATTCTTGACTTGTTTATTAATGATGATTTCAGATCATGCACCAAGTACGATAGCTAATTGCTAACCTATAAGATATCATCTCAATAATAATTGAGTAACAATAAAGTCAAACTTAGGAATAGAGTTGGTAAGCTTGTGTCTAATTAGCATCCAGAATCGACGTAACGGGATTTTAATAAGTTGCAAATGAGATAGTTATATTTAAAGTAGCAATTGAGTTGAAATTAAAAGAATTTAAGTTGAGTTTTATAATAGAATATTATGGAGCGATTTTTCTTTTGTTAAGTGATGTAGGAGCTATCATTAGAAAATAATGAAAAAATATCTTAATTAGTCGAAATGTGTCCCAATATATTTGAATAATTCAAAATGGGTCTGAGATAAACATCCATGGAAGAGGAGAGAAGGCGAGTTGGCATGACACGGTTTCCAAGGTGTCCAAAACCTTGTGGAGAAGTTGTCCAATGTTTCAAGCTGTCCAAAACAGTGTGATTGGTTGTGTGGAGAACTTATTTTCCTAAATTTATTTTCATAATAAATTTAGGGTACTTGCTATATCATTTAATAAATAGTCTTACGTAATAATGTTAGTGCTCTAGATTGAGATCTTGTATTTCAATTTAGAATAGTGTGTTCTCTTGTTACTTGCGCTATAAGTTACTGAGTATTTATTTCTTTCTTATGAGGTTAAATAGTCTTAATTCTGTTCAAATAACACAAAAATCAACTACAATAACAGATTACTACAATAACAGATTAGTTCCGCTGCATACTTGTTATCCTAAATAATACGTAAAAATCGACTAAATTTTGCATTCTTAAGTCTTATGTAAAGTCATCAAATTATTGTCTAATAGTCGAAATTTATTACTCCGTTTACCATATAAAATAATATAAACGAAATTCCCTTTCAGTTTTTTACTAAAGAATCCTAGGATTCTACAGAAGAAACACAAATTCGAAGGTCTAGAAGCTCAAAATCATGAATCAGGTGATATTTGATTTTACCTTTATCTTAAACTATATTGTTTACAAGCTTTTTGCAAGTTACTTTATTCCTCCATTCTAATTATTACTCGAGGAGTAGACGAGTAGTCATAATTAATTGTTTAACTTTATTATTCGAGGACTATTTATATGGATTATGTGATTATCTATCTATCTATCTATAAATATAATAAAAAGACAATCCTAAAGCACCACATTTCACCATTCCTATATTTAAGTTCATTTTATTAAGCCACATCACCATCTATTATTTAATTAAAGAAAAAGGAAAAAAAAATATGGCATTACAACAAACATTAAATTTTGGCCATTTTAAGTAAACTAAACTAATTATACAAAAAAAATGTAAACTAAACTAACACAATAATAATTAAGTATCAAATTAAATACTAAATTTTAAATTTTGGGGTTTTATTTATTTACACCAGTCTAATTTTTGGTTATTTATAAATATTATCCTTTCTTTTACTATATACCTCTCAAATGAATTAATTGGATACATAAAGAGAGTTTGAAAACATGGTTTTTAACATATTTTTTCTTAAAACATCTTCAAATACTTTAATAGCGTAGCAATATTTATATCGTACTACATGGATGATATAGAGTGCTCCATGTAAACTTTACTAAAGTCATGCACGTTATTCAATAATATAAATAAAATGTACTACAATCAGGGGGGGAGCCAGGAATCGTAAGTATCTAGGGCTAAATATTAAAATTACAAGAATTGATATTTTGTATATAAATTAAAACTAATCTTGTATATTAGCATCCAAAAAATATAAGGAGGGCAAACGCCAAACCCCTTACAGTTCCATCAACACTAGATTTTGTATAAATAAATATGATTTAAAGAATGTCTCGTTTTAAAATAATTATTATAATAAATACTAAGGGTGTGAAGAATAATATAATTATATTGTGAAACATATGTTTAATATTTATTTGCGTATTCGAATAATAGAGTGTAGATTTTTTTCCTCTAAAAAAGAAGAAAAATAATAGTATAAATCTCTTAAACATGTACATAAAAGTTTTTTAAAAAAAAGTAATGAAAAAAAGTTGAAATTAATATTAGCAATTAATTCAATAAAAATTAAAGTAGATGTGATGTTAAATATTAATGGTAGGCAATTAATTAAAAAAGAATTAATAAAAAAATATTAAAAAAAGTCTTTGGCTTGCGTCTACCAACCACTCTATCACACACACTTACACTGCTTATAGAGAGATTACAAAATAAATATTCTGGAAAAGATACTCGGGCTACAGCCCAAGAAACCAACGCCCAGTTCCGCCCCTGACTACGATGAAAAAAAACAAATTAAAGCAAAAACAATCGTGTGGTACGACAAGTGAGAAACAAACAGTTATAAATAAAAGAAAACATCAAACTAACAAAATTTATTGAGGTGAAAAAGTATATGGAAAGAAATATAAAAAATCCAACACATCGAGCATTACATATCGGTTTTTTTAAAAATAAAAAAAAACGTGTACCTCACCACCAACCCGTCTTGCGCTTCCTAGCGGCACTGTCTTTTACGTTGAATCCTCCACAAGGCAGCCCTTAATAACAAATAGGTAACCCCGTATTTTCTCAAATCCTACGAGATGACCCTCCCTTAATAACAAATAGGTAACCCCGTAACCCCTGTATTCTATAAAAACTAATTTGCATGACCTCCACTTTGCATTCCGTCACATTGAGATGTTAAGTATGATGATTTGTATATAATTTTGCATGTTAACATGGACTTAATCCCCAATTTTATGTATGATGATTTGTATATAATTTTGCATGCTAACATGGACTTAATCCTCAATTAATATCTCCCTTCTAATTTTCTTTATCCTTCATTTTATTTTCACTCTAATTTAACCCATTATTATTCTCACATCTCCTTTCCTTCAATTTTTTCAACTTCAATTTTACATTTTCCACAAATTTCCATCCCTCCATTTTCTTTTTGATTTCCAAACTTTATCTACAAAGTAAATGAACTTTACTGTGAAATGTAATGAAAACCAATCAAGTAATAAAAGCATGTGAACCCATTTTGTATATTGGCAAAGTTGAGATTAAGTTCAATACATTTGTATCCATTATAAAATAAAAATTAAGGTTCTTTCCTTTATACAAAAACAACAATATAACCTCAAACTCAAAACATATATTAATAAATTTTTTCCCAACACGATTTCTATAAGGCCCTTATCCATCCGGGTACGAATCTTTAATTTTGAGTTAAAAGTTCCCATCTTGGCCAAATATAACAACAATTAACAATGAAAAAAATCATACAAATACGAATTAATGAATATACTGTTAATTAAAAACAAAATTAAAATGAAAAAATGTTGAATGCCTAAAAGAATAAGGACGGAAGTGAAGTAGAGGTTATTCTAGTTAGTTTTTATTGAGTACAAGGTTATCATGTGTGTTGTAGAAAATAGCAGGGTTACCCCGTAGAATTTGAATAAACATAGGGTTACCTTGTAGAAAACCCCATATTTTTTTAAGTTGTACTACTAAGTTTTACTAATTCAATTTTTTCATGTGATTTAGGACTATGGTTAATAATGATGTGAGTCAACTTTGCTTTGTAATATATATCCTCTCTCATTCTATGAATATATACCACTTTTAATTTTTGTTAATTTATTATAATTATATAATCTCTGTAAATTGAAAAATATAAAAACTTACAAAATGACTTACCCGGCTACCTCTATATTACTACCTCGCCGGCCCACCCTGACTGCCCTCTTCTCTTGACCTTCCATAACCACTTTAACACCAGTTCATCCATCCATCCTCTCATCTATTACACTCCACCTCCACCTCCAAGTCCAACTTCTCGCCCTCAGTGTCGAACACCACATCATCGCTCGACCTAACACTCAACACAGACCATTGGACTTATTATCCCATCACCAATACTTTCTTACTATTCATGAGACGTGAAATTAAAATGACATCTATATTAATCTCTAATTCAAATTCCTAGATGAAAATATGTGAAGTGAGTGGTCTAATGAAAAACATGCATTTTTCGAATAAAATTATAGTGGAATATCTACTATTTCATTGTCGGTTATACTGTTATTCACTCGATGGTTCAGGCCGAATTGGAGACAGAATGGAGTCACTAGGCCATACAATTTGGTTCGGAAACTAATTTATTTGGTTCAGTCCATGGTCTAGCAATTTAGATAAATAATTCAATCTTTGATATGTTCTTGGACCAAACCGAATGAGTTGATCCGGACCGCCTATAGAACGAACAACTTTACAATATATATTTAGTGCCTATAATCCGAGTACATATTTTTATAAAAAGTTCTAATTTTTGGTTATTTATTTTGTATGAGTATTTTAGTATTTATTACATAGACAAACTATTATTACTACGTACTATTTTAGAATAATAAATTTATAATATCATGCAAGTTAGTATTATTTATTTAAACAAATCTGTATAGGATATAAAATTTGATCTATTTGGTTGGATACAATTTGTTCCGTTCTTATATTTTATCCAGCCCAGACCAAACTTGTGTAGTTACGATTCAGTTTTCGGTTCATCTAATTTAGTTCAATGATCCGGTTCAAGACCGAACAAACGAACACCCCTGGTCTAGTAAGAGTATTTCTAACTTTGCCGGGTGCGGATTTTAACGTAATTTTTTCATCGTTCAAATATACTCCTTAAGTTTTTTTTAACAATTTTAAATATTAATTTTTCCAAAATAACAAAACGCAAAAGTTGGCAAAATATTATTGTTATTCAAAAATGATAAAATTGGGGTTTGCTTATTCATAAAAACGTATCCTAATAGTTGAAAACTTTATGATCAATTCACAATACCATGAAATTGGTAAGCACATACGTTTTAGAGTAATATTTATAATTTTATACGAGCCTAGTAATAAAACGGGCATGTAATTTGCCACTAAAGCTAACAATAAGGTTTAAAGATCAAAAATACAAGTTATGGGAAGGAATTTAGGCCCTGTGTGGTAAATAGCGGATTAATATTGACAGAAGCAGATTGTAAAAGTAGATTATAATTAGCAGAATTTGTTGACAGATTTGACTAGCATATTCAATTAGCAGATTTTATGAAAGATGTTTGGTAATTAGCAGATTTAAGCTAGCAGATTATGTTAATCCTTTGTAAAATGACAAATAAGGACATGTGTAACACCCCACTCTACCGAGAAGCCTTCAGCAAGCCTTCCTTGGCAAGATGTGGCATTACCATCTCGGTTTTTCGAGGAGGTAAGGATC
>JAOWBH010143380.1:0-13069 GCA_028566215.1 Silene coronaria | reverse complement strand
GTGACTTGTACATTCCAGTAAGGAGATGACTATTGGCCATAAAACCTAGAATATGGCTGGATCTTACTCTTGATACTTTGAGAAGAACGTTGAATTTGAAAGCCTATGCCATGACTTTTAGCGTTACTAAATCGTTTGTCTTGCTATGATCTGCCTAGGCCTCTCCCCCCTCCCATGTGGTCTCTCTTTATTTTTATACTTGTTCTTGGTAATATTAACCTTAAGCTGACCTCTAATAAATTAGTTTCTCTGTCGTGGCAGCAAATCCACACACTAGTTATGTCAATGCGCCTTACTTCCATCGAGATCAAGACAATATATTCCCTTGAATCTTGGAATGGAGGAGTGATTGTGATGGTCACAGGGTCTTTACAAATGCGAGATTTCAGCGGGAGAAGGAAATTTGCTCAAACATTTTTCCTTGCTCCCCAAGAGAAAGGTTTTTTTGTTCTCAGTGACATCTTTCATTTCATCGAGGATGACCAAATTCATCCATATTCAGCTTCTTTGATGGCTCAGAACAATCTGAGTGCAAAGTTGAATGCTCCTTCAGCCATGCCGGAACCAGGTATGTAACTTATGAGATAGTCAATGTAGGTGCAAATTATTTTTGTCCTCAGTCGTTAACGTTGTACGTTCTGGAGAAGCTAAAAAGGCTATTTTTTATATTTAATTCTGCGTATATTGTCAACTCTTTAAAGTCAAAACAATAACAAGCTTTAGAATTAGATATCAGCCTTAGGATAAATGCTCACGCAACACTATTCTGTGTGTGCAATATTACGTCTGAGTATGCTTATACTTGTGCTTCTTTTCCTTAGAATTTTTACAATCTTATGATTGTGCTGGTTACCGTTTGCAGTGGCTAATTACATGATGAGTGGAGGAATGCAGGCCAGAGATTACATGTCTCCCGATGACATTAAGGAGAATGGTGGTATTGAAAATTATTCAATGTTAGATCAACAGTTGCAACAAGCCGCTGAAGTCGAGAGTGTCCTTGAAGACCATTCTAGGGAGCAGGCAAATGGTTTTCTTGAATGTCCAATAGATCCCATACAAGAAGTTCCACCACTGTCGATGGAGGAATCTGTAGAGGAGCCTCAAAAGCATACATATGCTTCCGTTGTATGTGTTTCTCTTACCCTACTTTGCTATGTTAAAACATACCTAAATACTTTTGTTATCATGTGGGACTTAATTATTAAAATATTAAATGGTTTCCCTTGTTGCTTAAGCTGCGGGCTGCCAAAGCTCAGGCAGCGCAGGGTACACCATCTGTAGCACATGCACCGCCTTCTAACAAGAGAGGGACAACGGCTTCAGAATGGCAACACGCACCACAACATATCAATCAGCAACAGTCGAGTTCAACACAGGCTGTAAATATGGCAGGAGATATGAGTGAGGATTTTTCAACAGTAGGTGATATCGGTATGTAAAGTCCCTTTTAGTTTTTTATTTTATTGTCTCAATGCTTCCTTCCCCACCCTGTAGATTGTCAGAAGATGGATGCATTTTTTAATGTCTCATACTCCCTTCTCTTTGGGACGTGTCTAATGAAGCCAAAGCCTCACTATTCTTGAGTTTCGGGTTATTATGAAGTAACAGTAAGTTTGTGCCATTTTATCACGGGTCATTCGTAAATAGCCTCTCAAACACGATGGTAAGGATGTGTGCATCCAACCTCCTTTACTCCGCAACTTACAGGAGCGCTTGAAGCATTAGAGTAGTGTCGTTCACGTCCTTCTCTTTGTTGTTATTCATTTTCTTGATTCTTGACTAGGTGCCTTTTTACTGTTTAACACGAGGAATTGAGAATTGATGTTATCGATAAACTCTCAAAATCTGACTTCATAGTGCTATCAGGTGAGATAAAGTCAGTATACGTGAGGAACTTGCTTCCAAGTGTGTCCTCTTCAGAGATAGAGGAGGAGTTTAAGAAGTTTGGTCAACTAAGTTCTGAAGGGGTAGCTATTAGAAGACTGAAGGTATTTGGGCATCACCCCTGGTCTTTTAAAGGTCTAATGTTGTATCACTACAAGAGTTAAGTAAACTTTTTCATGGTTCTTATTTACTTCCTTTGTTCTGGCATACAGGATACTGATGTGTGTTATGCGTTTGTTGAGTTTGATGACATTGCTTCTGTCCAGAGTGCAATTAAGGTTTGTCTGATCCTGGAGGAACGACCTTGTTACTTTTTTCTTGTTCAAATTTTAATTATTTTTAGGTATTTTCCCTGTATCATTAGGGTGCTTGGTTATTCTCTTTTGGGCCATTTAAAAAGGGTATACACATTTTCACTGGAGTAATCTACTAATACACTGAAATTGTGGGCTTTATATTCAGATGTACTGCAGAATTCTGTAAATGGGGCCCACAAGTCAACTAGTGGGAGTATGAGTGCAGTATCCCGTGTCCCCGTACATCCACCCTGTGGATTTATGGGTGCCCTTTAAAAATGTTTCCATGGTCTCCACAGTAATATACTTCCTTTCTAAATGCATTTTCATTTAGGAGCATGACAAAAGCATGTGATGGCTTATTTTTACACTGTTAAAGAAACAGCCTCACATGCCTGAGTAAAGGGTGAAACTGAAACTGTGTTATGTTCTGTCGTGTAATTACTTTGTATTTTGCAAACACTCTTGCAACGGAGGGCCTGGGGAGTAATTGAACTATGGATTTCTTTTGTGCTTTATCCTGTGTTCAATATGTTCTGAAAGCAACGGAGTCAATTCTGCAAATCTCATTGTTTATTGGGAGAAAGTAACATAGTCGATTATGTAGTTGTTAGGATTGCAATATCTTATGGAGTGTAGGGGTGAAAGTTTCGATTTTGTATCTTTGTGCTGATTGCTGACATTTGTTACACCGTGCACTATGAAGGCTGGTTCTGTTGAGATTGCTGGACGACAGGTATATATCGAAGAACGAAGAGCAAATAGCAGCTTTGCACGCGGAAGTATGTAACCCTCTTCTGTTACTTGCCTTGAAAGTTTCTAGACCAAATACCTTGCACCTTCCGCTTGATTCTTAACTTACGATACTAAATTACTAAGGCCTGACTTCTAGACAACCGAATTCTTAGTTTGTTAATTAGGATGTGAGCATCAGATTTGGGTACCTATCAAAATGTTGGGATTGGCATGACTCAATTTTCAGACATGGGGATTTTGTTGTAAAATGAGGATAAAAATGCACGGACACTTCTTCAAAACAAAATATTTTTAGTTGTATGATAGTGAAAAAAAATAAAAAAGCAATGTTCAAGGAAGAGGACTTGAAATCATTAAATATCCTAATCAGGAATTGTGTGACTGTTTATTAAAAGTGTAAAAATACCAAACACACCCTCTTTCTCAACTTTTGTCACATGGACCTTTTTTTATTGGGTACTGATTTCATACTAGTTACCTTGAGTGCTGCGTCGGACTTAGGGGCCTCATAAATGAAAATTTGAGCCATCATAGTGTGCTATTTCACGAGAATATGTCTAGTTTTTTTTGCTTAAAATGATGTCTTGAGGTGCGTTTTGTTGCAGTGACTTGTTTTCGTACTGTGTCTAGAGTTACTATTGTAACCGAGGCTGCAATACTTTTCTGACTGAACTACATATGATTTGGCAGGGAGAGGGAGAGGAAGGGCCAGCTATCAGCCTGAAGCTTCTAGAGGAAGATTTGGCGGACGTTCTTACGGCAGGGGGGCTGCACACGTTGGCGAGCGCGATTTCAACCGATCGAGGGGAAACGGCTATTAATCTATTTTAGGCGAGTATCAGAGTGAACAATTCAGGTTTAACGACGAAAAATAGGTTACTTTTAGCGATATCCAAATAGTCGGAAAAATCAAACATTATGGTAAAATCGTATCTTTACTTATTTTCAAAGTTGAAAAAATGCATTCTTTGAAGTGGCTCTGCAAACATTGGGCTCAGTTGCCTTTTCTGTGTTTATTGTTTGGCAGTTGTGTTCATTTTTATGAAAAGCTAGAGGGTACACTCCTGCTTTGAGTAAAACCCTCTACTCCTGTTCTTTCGATTAATTTTCGAGCTTGTTGCATTATAATTCGGAAAGTTTATTGTTAGCTTACACACTATCTATCCCTTGTCTAAAGGTATAGAATCCAAGTTTCTAAGTAGAGTACATTCGCCGATCTGATGTAAATGTAAAGTAGGAAGAGTATTCTACTAGTGTTACGATTTGGTCTCTCGAAAATAATGCTTTATGAAACCTTTTCGATATGAAATACTTCGTACTGTATAAATAATGTGTGATTCCACAAAAGTAGGAGGGAGTATTGTAAGAGCGGCTCAAATGTATACTAAAATTCTACTAGCTTTTGTAATTATCTCATCAGATTTACAAACTAACATTTGTTAAACTACAATTTTCTCTAATGCTAAATACTCCACCAAATTGTTTTGGTCCCCTTATGTACATTCTTTTTCGCACACATTTAAAGTTGTGGATACCCTATTTTCAAAGCGTCTTGCTTGTGACAGTCTTTTTAAAGAGACCTCTCACAACTCCTCCTCACTTGCCATTCCCACTTGCCCTCCCCACTTGTTTTTTGTCTCACGTCTTTTCAAAGTGACGGATTTTGTCCGTCACAAGTGATAATTTTTGATTTTTCATCCATGTAAATTAACTAAATCAAATTAATGAATATTTCCTACTCGAATGATGAACTATTAGCTTGAAATATCAAGATATTCTATGTTTGCCAAATTCTCATTTGTGACGGACAAAAATCCATCACAAGCTTGTGACGTGAGAAAAAAAGACAAGTGCAAGAGGTAAGTGGAAGAGCCTTGTGAGGCGTCACAAGCTTGTGACCGTCACAAGCAAGACCTGCTGTCTATTTTTCATTCTTTTACTTCTATGTTGGTATGTACTCATACATGACATGATTATAAGTTATCACAAATAACGATGAAATGACTACTAACATAATGAAGAAGGATAATAAAAAAAGTCGTCGGCATATTTGCCAAACAAAATTGCAAACAAGTGAGTGGTGTGAAACTATTTGTAGATAACGAGTTTACACGAGATAAAAGGGTAAAGTCACTACTTCAAGTAGCCACTTACATAACAAGTTAACAACACAGACAAAGCCTTTACTTCAAGTAGCCACAATTTGGAACGACCACTTTATACCTATCAAATCTTGACACTTTCGTGTTTACTTTAATTGTGTGTATAGAGCAAAGTTGTAGTTTGAAGTTGCGACTTTGCTTTGAAATCCTCGGTGGATTCACTCTTTACATTTGCAAAAAAAAATTTCGTTTGGGCCTTGGAATAGAAAACATTGGATAAATAAGAACAAAATACTGATCTTTAACATGCAATTTATTTGAGAAAGGTTAGCAATAATATTCCGTAAAATAAGTATTCAACACTCCGCATTTATGTACTAAAAAATAAGGACCATAAAAATGAGATGAACGAAAATAACTACATCGAACTTTCAGGAATGAACGATCCAAACATGCAACAGCTCCCTTTCGCCTTTTGGATCAAAATATTGGAACCTAAAACCCAATTAATTTGATAACACTGTTGTATGTGTACAACCAAATCTGTTGCTAAGCTATATACTCCGTATAAAATGAAATGTATTCATATAACTTCTTGTCCCTAAAGTCTAGAAACGTTAAATAAATTTAGTAAACGCAGAATTGGGACATAAAAGGAACGTTAAAAATAACCGTCACTTTTTCGGCTTAAAGGCGTTTTCTCATTAGTATTTGTTAAGAATTCCCGGAAAATTCTGACCTCCTTAAGCTTGATTAGTAGGATGTGTAACAATTCTCAGTTCCCAGCGTTTAATTTTTCCAGGAGTATTTTGTTTAGAATCCCTGGATTTGCCTTGCCTCTAGATTCTTTCATCACCTGACATTCAATAATTTCAAGATTCATTATAATTAAAACAAGTCAAAAATAAAACCGATTGATTAGTAATAAATACAGTGGCGCAAATTGGAATTTGTTTATAGAGAAAAAAGCAAAGAAAACTAGAACTAGAAGTGTCATCTTAATGACACAAATACCTGACCGGCGAAGAAACCTTCCAGTTTTGTTCTGCCTCCACGGTATTGTTCCACCTGCTTCGGATTGGCTTCAAGTACTTTGTCGATCATCTTCTCTATTTCAGCGGGATCAGTTATCTGTGAATTCATTGATAAAAGAGAAAGCTGATAGTAGCTCAATCATAATGCAAATATACAGTATGAGTAGCCACATTGTGGCAAAATTTAGTTATTCTTCTGTAGGAAGTTTCTTTTCATGTTTAGTTGTGATTTCAACGAGTTGAACTGGGTTACAAATAATCGAGCTTGACAAGTTATGTTCATGCAATCACGCCTAAAAGATCAACTATCAAATGGCTAAAGCACAAAAGAAATGTAGTCTTACGCTTTAAGCAAAAGTTTGCATTAGGACTAATGCAAGGCTCAACTGCAACGGTCTAATATTGGCTGTATTAGCCTTGCGCTGGGATGAAACAGTCGTGCCGGTCACATGTCGACTATCTTTGACAACCCTTAATATATCTAATAAAAACTGTGATAGGTAACTATCATTAACTCCAATAGTTGTCCCACGTGTATGAAATTTTTATAATAACAACAATCATATGTTTTACCTTGAGCAAAAACAACCATCTCATCCAAAATGACATCTAAACTCTTTATGAATCATGACCCTCCCCCGCCCACCAGAAAAACGAAAGAAAAAGAAACACAAGCATAGGTGGGATAACTTGCCTGGACCAAATTCTTGTCTTTGATCAATCCCTTGACAGTGCCTCCTTTAGCAAGTAGCTCAAATAGTATCTGAAGTACAAATGATTAGAACAAAAGCGTAAACAAAACAATAATTACTTAATTCAGAAATTCAGAATAGCGGTGGAGCAATAAAACACTACATGGATCAGTCAGAATCTCATAGGAAGCAAAACTTTTAACTTCTGAAGTCTGAACACACGCGACAAAAGGATTAAACATCTAAACTGGATATACACCTAATCTATTAAGAAGTAGTTTTCAAGTCAGAGTAGATGTTTACAAACAAAACATGTAACATTTTCTTTTGAGCACTTCATGTTTGAAACATTCCAATGGTGGCAAGTGGCAACCAAGACATTTCATCTGCTTTTATATGTTCATCCCATTGATATTACAAGTCTCCAAGAACGCAAAAACTCAAACCATACTTGTACATTTATACTTCCCCCATTCAAGTCCAAATACCCCATTTCTTTTTGTAAATATGCTACGCACACATTGCAACGTTAAAATATTGGCACATTATAAAATTTCGATATTCTTATTGTACTTATGAAGACAAATCAAACAAAGATCGCACAAGATCATATTTTCTCTTGTATATTGCAAAAAGATTATGAAGATTCTTCCATGCAACGAGGGCCTGACATGAAAAACCGCAAAGCTCGAGTTGAAGGCGCAAGTCTTATACTCTTATAGACACGAGGCGCACACGTTTTGGAAACTAATTTATATTGTCAAGATGAAGTCGTTTAATATTTCCCTTTTTGGATTTTACAAAGGCTACACATGTAAAGGAGTAAATGATAGTCATTCAGATAGTGCACCAAAGAGAACGGAAAATAAAATAACTAGAAGAAAAAAAATACTGAAATTACTGCATAGCAGTGTGCCTCGCTGGCTTCACCGGCTGTGCCTTGTCTATAAGAGCACCTAGGCGTTTCGGCTCAACCGTGCCTCAATGCACTTACCGCACACCTATTAATCTATTATACTGCCAAAACTTTGAAGATAATGGTCTTCAATATGAGAAGGGAATAAAAGTGCAAGTTGCACTAGAATAGCAAGGACAAAGTGACTCGGTTAGCAAACAACAATAACAGAATAAATGATCAACGGCAACAAATACTCAATTAAGAAAGTTGTTGCTTGCTATGAGTGTTGCAAAAGTTTTGAGTATAAAATAATGAAATGAAAAACACAATTAAGGCCTTGCTTGGATTAGAAGAAATGGTTACGGGGGATAATGGAGCAGAAACAAAGGAGATAAAGAGGAAATCAGGAGAATGATGATGATGGAAGGAAGAATAATAATGATAAAGTGAGGATGAAGAGGCCGAGGGGAAAATGGGAAAGTACTAGCCCCAAAAAGGGTATAGTTATTGTGTATTTTCATCTCCTCCTCTATCCACCATCACCACTAGCATCTACTTTACTTCATACTTTTCCTGCATTACCTCCGAGCAATTATTGCCAATCCAAGCAAACTCTAAAACTATATGCAAAATGGCAAAGCCACTAAGTACAATATGAAAGCGCACCTCTTTACCAATTTTGCCACTGATTGTCCCACTTTTAATTGAATCGATGAGTTCAGCTAACTCATTAGGAGTAAGCTTTATCTCATTTATGGAGACTTTTTCATTGTTCATATAAGCTGCAATATCACTCATTATCCAGTTGGCAGCCAGCTTCGCATCCGCACCCTTTGATAGGGTAGCATCAAAAAAATTTGCAACCTGTATGTCAAAATCAATCAGGAAAAGAGTATCTACTTTTTTTATGTTTTGAGAAATCTACTATGGAGAAGCATAGACAGCAGGGAAAACAGACACACCTTAATTCAAGCAGAAAAGTTAAACTTTAGTAACAAAGAGGTCTTTGATTGAACCTTCTAAAACAGAATTTTCCCGTTCTACTTTAACCTTGTAGCAGGTTAACCTATTATTAAGAAAATATATCATAATGCAGCACATCATGCGGAGACCAATATCAGGAAGGTTGTATGTACAAAGCCTTCTCCATATATAATGAAAATACTAAGTTTATTTCCGAAATCCGAATGACCCATAATGAAAATTAAATTGAAAGAATACTACGTCATAATGTAAATATCACGTTAACTTTAGTGAATCGGTTTCATAGTACTCAAAAGCAAAAGAAGAAGAACGGCTCGTTAGCTCTAGTGGAAGGATAACTAACTTAGATACAATTATAATTATAATTTATAAACATAAAAAACTGTTGCGTGAAAAAAGATGGTTATTTTTAGCTGAATCTTAGTTTAAAAAAGCGGGCCTTGAGTACGCCTAAGGCGCGCCTTGGATGAGGCACTAGCCAAAACGCCTTGATGCATTTTAGGTGCGCCTTTTAGACAAGGCTCACTTAACAAGACTAACTAGTACGCACTTTCCTTATCTTTTAGACAAGACTCACCATTTCTTTTCCCCATTATTCTTAACTTTACTCCCTTCATATTTAATCAACTTGAAAACTCCTAAAAAGGTTGTTGTTGCCCAAAATTTTATTTGGAACAATTTTTTTATAAAAAATAGGGCGCCTCGCATCTAAAAGGCGCGCGCCTTCGCCTTGCGCTTTGCGCCTCGTCGGCCCCTTAGCGCCTCAGTGCGCCTTGCGCATTTTCAAACTAAGAGCTGAATATAGTATAGTATAAATATAGCATTATACCGTCTATGTTACTCTCATTCTTAATACTATATCGTACACGTTTGTGATACTGAACACTCGGACATGGGTATGACACTTGGACGCTTCATTTTAAGCAAAAACATGTGTTTTTCATAAAGCAGTCAGTCCGACATTTTGACATGTATACGTCTTGGTTTCTTCTTATGGAGTCTGAGTAATATACTAATATGTATACATTTGCCCTAATTTATTTAAGAAGCGCGTTCTTATTGTACTACGCAAACAAGTTTTACCCATATAATTGCAAATGGGCTCCGCTGGGCTCGAATCCTCTAACTAGGGTAAGCACCCTAAAGTTTAACCCACTTGACCCATATAATTGGAAAAGGGCTCTTTTGGGCTCGAAAAATCTCACTACACCAAACACGCTCTTCGAAAATTGATTACAAGAAGTACTTCTCCCATCACCCGTAAATACAAACTCATACTATAGTTACGAATAAATTCAGACAAATGAGATAGTTAATACCTGGAGGAGATATTCGATTAAGCAAAACTCTAACATCGACAGTTCCTCACATAAAGCCTTCTTAGTAACTAAAATGATGGGCTAATTGCGCTTTATATAGCAAGTCGCTGAATAATGGGAAATTCAGAGTTTTCATGGCTCTTACAAATTACAAATAACGGAGTCACTTAAAATTTTCAGACTTCCATTTGGATTTTCAAAGAAACGGCAGTCTGTGGATAGGTTAGGGCCAGGGTTTTAAATCTCGGTATCGGTCGCGATCGCGGTGTCACGGAATCCCCCGTGAACCGCTTGTCGCGGACCAAACTCGTTCGTCGCGGTTGATTTTTGTTTTGCAAGGTTTTATAGCTATATATTTATTTTTATATATTTCTGATGTTATATTATGTCTAAATATGTATAAAACATTGTTTTTAAGAGAGTGATGAAAATCTCGACTGATACCGTTACAAGTTGAAGGAAGCGGAGGGAAAAGTAGGCGCCAAAATGTAAAAGAAAAGCGCAATGAATGGTGAAGAAGTAGCCCAGTTGACTAAATTAAAAGTCAAAAGTAATTAATTTTAAAAACTTAGTGGCCCTACCAAAAAAACACGACCTGGCTTAAAATAAGCCACGTCGCCCCCCAATTACCACATATCAATACCAATATTAATTTTAAAAACTCAAACGAAGCACAATCTTCCAAACCCCAACCTAAACATTAAGCAGCAAATCATATTACAAATCCTATTCTCTCTATCTTCATCCCTGTCTTCATCTCTACCAACCCAGAAAATAATGCCGCCAACCAGAAAATTAATACTCTAAGATCCTCTCATCTCCTTTACAGAGTACGACAATATGATGTACCTTTGTGTTCTTCAAGAATTAAGAAACAGAAAATTTAAGGTAAAGTTTTTGTATCCGGGGTGCGGTCATATCGGCCGAGTCACTCCATACCCGAGTTGACTCCGTCTAGTCGGGTGAGTTTTGGCCTTTTTGAAACTGACCGATAAAACTCGTCGTATCGTGTATCGGCAAGCTGCGATACCGATACTTATCGGCCGAGACGAGATGAACCGGAACCTGGTTAGGGCCTTACAGACAAAAAAACAAAAGTAGTGTTGCTAACACTATTTTCCACCCCCATATTTGGATGTTTCAGACCCCTTTTATCACCCTAGAATGAGCATTTTAAGCATTACTAAGGTAGTTTTAGGCATAACCGTGTCTCACCCCACCCGTCACACCGTTTTGCATTTTCGAGGCCATTTGTTTATTCTTATGCATACTTTTGTAGGATCGCGACTTGGAACCGTGATGGAATGAGGCGAGAACGACAATAATGGACAAAAGAAAGAGCACACAAGTAGAATTTTATCCCAAATTCAAAAAAATTTGCTACCCCTTTGAAAATCCAAACTTTACACTAAATCCAAATTATTTATTTTTAGTATCTTTAGTGTAGCTAGAATTTCTTAGTAGTTCTTTTTATTGTCTTAGCCTAATGTTCTACATTATTAGCTTTTTATCATCTAAAACCCCCAAGAAAATCACCAAGATAAGTTTATTACTTTCCGGCCTCCATCCCCCACTTCATCCAACCTTGGATATTGTAAATTGTAAATTTTAAGTGTGGGGAGGAGGCAAAAAAAAAAAATATATTCAAAAACATTTCAAAAGCTTGTTTTATATTACCCTTATTCCTTTCCATACTTCACGCATTGAGGAAAATGCACAATTTAAGCGTGGGGAGGAGAATTACTTTAGAAAACCCAAAAAACAAAATTGAAAGAGTTTCAAAAAGTTAAAAAATTAGGATACTTGTACATATTTTCTTACAATTGTGTTTGTCATGTCCTTTGGCATAAGTTCACAAGCAACGATGAAGCATAAGTAAGAAGGATTGAAGACCGCCATGGTATACTTGTTCCTATCTTTTACCCCTTCCCCTTTTCTTTTACGGAAGGTGGAATGTTCATGGTGAGGACATTGTTGCTACTTTTGTATTTGGCGGTTGTGGAACCTATGTGTTGTAGTTTACTTCTAATTGTTGCATATATTAGTTTGTTTAGCTCATGCATTTGTCCTAGAGTCTAGTTGCATGAATGTAGTCTAGTTTGCATAATAAATTTTTTTGAAACTACACTTGGTCTAAGGTAGCATAGCAAGCGTATTGGTCGTTGTAGTCAATTATTACATTGTGAAATTTTGCCTAAGATAGATTTGATTCACTCTTTCATTATGTCGTTCTAAGTCTTCCCGCTCTTTAAAGCCTAGTCGAAGGCCTAGCACTTGACCAACTTGATCACCCCCGTGGCATGATGATCTCCTTGGTTACCGGTCCTTAGGTGACTCCTTTGCTATGCAATTCCCCTTGTCAACTAATCCCTTCACATCTATTTGTTCTACTCATTTACTTTATACACGGTCTCCTAGGCAACACTTTGACCGTCATTTTAACCACCTATACATCATTTGTTTTGGTTAAAATTTAATTTTTATGAAAGATTATTCTATAGCAAATGTAACTATGTAAATATCGTATTATAAATTATTATATTTTATGATGTACTTATGGTCAAAGTTTCAATAGACCTCCAAAGAGGTAAATGGGTTATACAAATAGATATGGAGGGAGTATCCCACTTCACTTTCCCCTTACTTTTATCTGGGTGGCGTTACTAATTCCGCCCATCCCATTCAGCAAAGAATAGCGGAAACCTCTTCAGAGAGAGAGAGAAGAAAATTTGAGCCAAAAAAAAGAAGCTCATTAAAAACAAATTGTTGCCAATTAGAAAAAGTTTGCTATGATCTCCCACTTCCGTTTTGGGATGTGTAATTACCTTGTGGTTTCCTAATCAATCTCTAGTACCTAGGGTTCAAAAACTCGGCCGATAAGTATCGGTATCCCACCTTGCCGATACACGATACGGCAAATTTTATGGGTCAATTTCAGCCAAAACTCGCCCGAGTAGACCGAATCAACTCGGGTATCGAGTGACTCGGCCGATATGACCGCACCCAGAATACAAAAACTTACCTTAAATTTTGCGGATCTTAATTCTTGAAGAACACAAAGGTACATCATATTATCGTACTCGATAAAGGAAATGAGAGGA